>CABFWB010003335.1:19270-81475 GCA_902151455.1 Timema bartmani
GGTGGGGTGGGGGGGGGAGGGGGGGGGGGGGTTGGGTTGGGGGGGGGGGGGGGGGGGGGGGTGGAGCGAGCGTGCACACACTCAGAGAGGTGAGTAAATAATAGAAAGGTAGTTATTGAAATATTCCAAGCTCTAATTTCAATTTGAAGCGAAGCTGACTCAAATAATATGACATATTTCCAAACCCAAATAGAAGTTCTATCATTATTTTTTATTGTTTGATTGAAAATAATAGATTGTGCATATTTACATAAATTCAGAAAAGTAATATCATTTACAAATAATTTCTATTGCCAAAATATTTAACAAATTTTGACCTAAGCTGACATGCAATTCTATTACTGCATATTCTTGTAGTGGTTTTACTAATTTTTTATTTATTATATGAGAGTATAAAATGACAAAAATTGACATAGATTTGTATTTTAAATTTCAATATTTTTATGTTTCTTAATTGATGTAATGAATTTTCTTATCTCTGTATCTATTACCCAATATCTGGGTGTAATGTATGGACCTATATACAGAAATATTATTTTAAACACTGTCCGTGATCCAAACGAGGTACCTTGGACGTATCGACCTCTCTAACCCCTTCGGTCACAGGGAACGTTTACAACTTGTGATCCTTGTTCTGAAGAAAGCATCCATCACCCAGCGCTAGGCCTACTGATCCTAGGGTCTCATTGGTATGCTCACAGGAGTGACACGAGGTATTATGTTGAGAGCCCAGTAGTCAAAGATTACTGTTGAATGCGGCATACATGAGCCAGCTTTATCGAAAACTTTTCAAAGCTGTTCCTTTTTACTGGCAACTTTCATCAACTGGTTTTTATATTACAAGGTTTAAATTATTTAGTAACGACAGGTTGATAAAAAAACGGAAACCATGCAACCTTTGTTGTAAATAGGGATATTTAGCATCTTGTATACATAGAATATTTTATTTTTAGGTATTTTTAAACTTTTCTTCTTGTCCCTATAATGGACCTACCCATCCCATTTATTAAACCACGTGGTCTAAGGCACTACACTCGCAATAGACAAGACTGCCGATGACGGGGAAATTGTGGTTCGATCCCGGTCGGGTGTACTGAGAGTGGTTTTTACTAAATGGTTTTCCACCTTCTATCCACGTAAATATTGATACATTTACTCCAAATCCAACCTCCCTCATCCGTAACCCATTAGAATAATTATTACATACGCGTATAGACTGAATTGGTAGTAAGACGCAGTGCTAGGAAAAGAATTAAATCAAATTGGGTCTAACCGACTAACAACCCAAATAGGTAGGCACGCGGAATAAATGTCAAGCTCATATAGTTATAGTTTGTCGATGATGGGAAGTTTAGAGGTTTAATTCCCAGTGTTTATTAATAAGAGGTTTTCCACTCTACCTACACGTAAATTCAGGTCTATTTTTCTTGCAGCTCTACCTTTATCATTTTAACTCCTTTACGTACTTATGATATTAGGAACTCGAAGGTTTATTACCACACTTACAAAAGTACGCCATCTATCCCTATCCTGAGCTAGTTCTATCCAGTTCACCTCATTATACCTTCTCTCTTTCAGGTCCATTCTAATGTTATCCTCCTATCTGCATCTAGGTCTTTCCAATGATCTCTTCTCATTAGATTTGTCAATCAGTACTCTGAACACGGTTATAGGTACTTCCATTCTCACTGCCTGTCCTTCCCACCGTAATATACGAGACTTGATCATCCCACTACGCTATTCTGATGAGTACAAGATATGTAACTCATCATTATGTAACCTCCTTCACTCCCCAGTAACCCAATCCTTCTTTGGACCAAATATCTTCCCAGGCCCCCTGTTTTTGAGCAACCTGATTTTTTTTTTTAGTCATTTAAGATAAGAGACCACGTTTCAGACCCATTGAGAACAACCAGTAAAATTATTGTTTTGTATATTCTGAGTTTTACATTTCTGGACAACAGGCGAGATAACAATAACTTACTGATCGAGTAATAACATGCATTTCCCGAATGTATTTTTTTCCTAATTTTCAATCTAATATTGGTGACTCAAATTGTTCCTAAATATTTAAACTCACTAACCCTGTCAATTGATATGTTGTTCGTAGTAATCTCTTAAATTATCGTCCTCAATCTGTGTTTTCTGTGTGCTCATATACTTGCTGTGTATTCACACGTTCACCGGAAAGGTAGCGCAGAACAGAAACGTGGTCACATGACGAGCTCTAAGCCAATCACAAGATTTCCACCTTATTGGCGCGAGCTGTTCCGCTAAACTTCAAAACATATCTATTTTGTTCGCTCTACCTGAGATGTTCGCCACAGGAGAACCAATCAAATCTCAGAACCAACCATCTCAAATCAGTGAGCTTGCGCATTTGACAACGCATGTGCTCTACAGCCAGAAGCTTTGTTGGTTGTTTTGAGGAGATTTGAAATAACCCGTTAATGTAAAGTGTGTGCATCTATGTATTGGATTATGCCACGAGCAAGCGTTATACTCGTAATATGAAAACATCCATCTAGAGAATGATCTAAAATATATGTCTATCTACTAGAAAATAAAATATGTTGATAATAAGCTGTTTTATGTTAGTGTTGCAATGCATCATGGATTAACTTAAAGTGTGTGAATTACTGTGCGGATTCTGCTTTTTTTCGGTGAACATGTTAACCAAGCATTAGTATTTTCAGCGTTTCCTTTTAAAACTATTTCTTACTATCTTTTAGTAAAATTTCTGCATTTCCTTCAACAGTTTCTTTATTATCACCTAACAAAGCTAAATCATTTGTGTATCCTAAAAGCTGCATTGTACGCTTTAATGTCAACCCTTCCCTACTCTCGTGAATTGTTCTAATAGCATACTTTAAGGCGTGGGGAAAGTGCATCTCCTTGTTTAAATCCACGTTTATTTCAAAAGTGTCTCAAAAGTGACATCCAACCCGTACCCTGCCATGCGTATCAGTCAAACACAACTCATTCTAACCCCTTTAGCGTAATTAAATGCGTATAGCCCCGATGGGTAATAAGATGTGAGGCAAAAAATAAGCCTGCCGAACCCTAAAGGCCCGTTGACACGATGTTAGTTGACTAATGCAAGTCCACTAATTTGACTGCGCGCGCACAACTTGCAGCGTGTAAACAGACAAGCAAGCTACTAACAGGCAAGTCCACTTTCAACTGAAAAAGTTGGTCACCTTCAAACTTTACTAATGCAAGTAGACAATTCAAAATGGCGGTAACTAAAAGATTGTTGTGCGGGAGACACTTACTTTTGGAATGTTATGAAAATAATGAGTTTTTGTGGAACTTTAAGCACCGGATTTATAAAGATAAGAATGCGAGGGATATTGCACTAGAGGATTTTGTAAAGTGATATCAGGCATGCATATTCTCAATAAGTGTCCAAAATAAAATGTTATGTAAATATAGCAAGTGTGCCTTGTGAGAGATATTATTTAATATCAGTTAACAAATGTTATAAATAATTTTATCAAACCATTATTTCCTACCAATCAACATGGCATGTGTAATTTTTTTTACATACAATCACAAAATATAATAAAACATTGTAGTACCGTGATTAGTTCCGGCAACATAATATTCGTGTTATCGGCAATTAAGGTATGATTGGCCGGCGAATTTCACGCGAAATCACCGGCACGCTTTCTAATCTCCGTATTTGACACTTTAACCAATCTTTATAAGTTTTAATTAATAATGTTCAGCCCATACACTTCAAACACTTTGTAGTAATGCTTTGGCAACTTGAGTAGATACACAACATTATATTATTGTCTCATAGCAAACCAGATAGTTTATATTCAAACCAATCTACAAATTAATTTATTACTATTTTTAAGGAATATTTTAGGCCTAGCTAGCTAGCATTTAACAAGATATTTTGTTATTAGTATACCAACATTTAAAACAAGGTTGAAAAAACCGGTGTTAGGCCTATTTATAAAAAATGTTAAACCTAGTTTGGTTTTATTGGGATTTATTGACTTTATTTGAGTGTAAGTTTATTGATCATGTATGCTAAGTGAGTTATAACTAATCAAGAAAAATAATAAAATAATTATTTGGGATCAACTGAAACACATTTTAATGTATTAAGGAATTAAGAAATATTAGACATACCAATCACAAACGTTTTTATGTTATCTATATAAAACAATTTTTTAAATAGGTCAACTACATTGCGTTTACTGAAAAATTGTAATTTATTTGGCCGCCCATTCTTATTCTAAATTCACCCTTCCACATAAGCGTAATTATTAGTATATGCGTATTAATAACCCGAACGAGAAATCAGATGCAGTGATGAAAAAAATGGCTCCAATAGAGAGATCAGTTAGCACCACTTAATTTTCCGCCATGTTTTTAGAAGCGATACTAATACAAGTGAAAAATGCGTGTCAACACAACTAGCATGCTAGTAAGCTAATACTAGTAAACTTGCATTAGTCCACTAACACCATGTCAACGGGCCTTAATGGTTGGCAAGCCTGAGTGTCAAGAGGCTCTATATTGTCTGTCTGCAATAAGTACTATTTTTTGTAAAATGTGACATATCATTTTCCTCGCATTTGTAGTTACTTAGCCACTCCCTATTCTAGTTATTTCTCAAGCGTTTGACAGCTTTGTTCTTACATAGACATAACTGGCTTCAGCATGTATGGACAAAGAATTTTTGTCAAAAAAGATGTATTTATGTCCATGACCTGGGCTATATCTCCTAGCCCCTTTTTACTATCAAGTATCTAAAATAAGTGACATAGCTTTTTTTTATTTGTTAGTTAGCAGAAATAATATACTACTTACCCTCCATTTACCCTGAAACACATTAATATACTAATTAACTTGGTTTCTTTTTGCCGTAGCTTATAGGATAGGGCTATAGTGTGAACAGTCAAGGTAAGAATGTTACCTTTCAAAGTAAACGGAGTGTATCTACTAGCTTGATATAAATAAGGGTGTTTTTTTTTCCCACACTCTCTTCTCACACCAAATACTCAAATATTACCTTCCTCATTCCTACCTCATTAGTCATTAGTATAAATATATGGATAGATCAAATGGGTAGTAAGTAGGGATGTGGTATCGAAACAGAAGTATCAATGCTGTACTCAATAAAAGTATTATAAGAAAAGTATTGATATCGTACTAGTATCGAAAGAAAAGTATCGATAACAGTATGTATTGGTATCGAAACGCACATAGACCTTTCTGCTTCGTCTGCTTGGGCCACCCTTGAGGTGACTACAAAAGCTTCTTTTGTTTGGTTTGTGATAACCGTACTCATTGATGAATGGGTATTATTATTATTATTATTTAGCACCACGTCTTACTACCCGTTCGGGTTATGCGCTTAAGTACTAATTACGCTAATGGATTAGGAATTGGGGAGATTGAATATAGAGGAAGTGAACCCGCATATTGTGGAGGGAGAGTGGAAAACCATAACGGGTAGTAGACTGGTCGCCACTCACCGCCGCCGGTCAGGCATCACGCTGAATTGATAAACAAAGATGACAGAACACTTATGAATTGTGATGAGCTAGACGAGATTGAATGCTAGAGTTGCAGAAAATGAGTGAGAATTGAGAAATAGTGTAGTTTGTTCCTCCTCCACAGTCCTCTTAAGATTCAGATGGACATCTCAAGATTTTACAAATCTTTCTTCCAAGTAGTACTATGTATCATCACCTCACTAGAGGTGCGCTACTGTAGCTATGGCAGTCACCACACCGACCCCTTTAACCCTTTCTCTACTTCCTCCCTTTCAGAGAGTCCTTACATCCCACAGTTAATCCCCTAATCCTTTCAACTTTGTTGCTTGCTACACAACAAAAGACAAGCTGTCACCGATGCTCCCAGGAGTGATGCCGAGTTTTGAGCCTCAATCTAGGTGTTTTATAGTATGACGGCCCTAGTCAAAGGAAAAGTACAATTTTTCTTAGTTACCTTAGGAAATTCTTATTTACAGTCAATTGTGACATTTTTATTTAGCTTATCTATTACTGTAGGAATATATAAAAATATGTTTTCCTTCCTATATTAAAAAAAATATAGCCATTTATTTTTGTGTTTTTCAGTGACATAGTTTTTACAGTCGCTACTTGCTAAATCTATTTAAATACATGGCATAAAGAGGTTAAGATTAAAATAAGTTCACCACAATTTGTTTGTACAGAAGATAGAAAAACCAAAGCGAAAGCACACTTTATTCTAGATGATAGGCTGTTACAAAAATTGTTAATATCTTAAAAAAATTTAATGAGTCAGAAAAATATGGCCAAAGTTGGTGAAAAATTGTCATTTTTTAAATGTTATTTCAATTTAATAGAATGTACACACTGTACGCCTACTTTACTTTACAAATAGGCCCTATTGTTAACTTTTTCTGAACACCACACTAACAAGAATATTGTATCTAAGATCTAAAAAAAAAAATCTGAATTAAATAAAGCTCGGTAAACCAAGTTTCCATTTAAAATCATTAATTTATAACTATAATATGATTATAAACCATCTAGAGCTAAGTTTTTCTTTTTTATTGTTTCATTCAGCACACAGGCTAATAACTGTTTAATCTGAATAGGTAGAGATGAGGAAGGTAGTTAAGAGGAAGTGAATTCGCATTTGCATGGAGTGAAGATGCAAAAACCATAGTGATATATCATTTGTGGAAAACCGTTAAATGTATGTATGTATGTATATATACATTTAACGGGAAAACCATCTTAAGTTCACGCAGATGAGATTAGAACCTCGACCTCCCCATCAAAGGCGATCAAACCAACGGCTAGCAACGGCTAGAACCCCCCTGCAGGTAACTAAGCTTTGTAAACCAATATTTACTTTCTATCGACACCTTGGAGCGAGAATATTGTGATCGTCAGAAATTAGAAATCGAGATTTTGATAAATATCGACGTTTCATGACCCTCTGAATTTTTTTTTATTGTATTCGCAATGCCATCTGTCTGTTTGTACCTTGTCTTGGGCTAGAGCCGAAACCATTTTACCTATTGGGCTAAAACTTTGTGTCGTGCTGCAGTGAGTATGAATGAGGAAGTTTACTGATGACTGGTTTTTCACAAACCTGAAATATTTAACAAATGTCCATAATGATTTGGTTTAAAATGGGTATCTCGAAAATGTTTGACATGACATTTAACACTGCGTATTTGTTTTTGGGGTAAAATCTCATTTATGGCTAGTTTACTGATGATTGATTTTTCAAAAACTTAAAATATTATACAAATGGTTCTAACGATTTGGTTACAAATGGGTACCATGGTATTGTTTGACATAACAATTAACAATGTGAACTTTTTTGGTGGGGTAGTTTACTGATTACTGATTTTTCAAAAACTTAAAATATTATACAAATGCCCTTAACGATTTAGTTTAAAATGGGTATCTAGGGAATGTTTGACATGAAAATTAACAGTGTATATTTGTTTTTGAGGCAAAAACTCATTTATGGGTTGTTTGCCGAAGGCTGACTTTTCAAAAACTTGAAATATTTTTAAAACTGCCCTAACGATTTGGTTCCAAATGAGTATCTTGGGAGTGTTTTAGACAAATAGCCCTTTATAGTTTGTTTTGGTCTAATGAAGAGTGATTTTTGAAAATTCGGATTATTTTGAAAATGGCTATAACGTTTTTTCTTAAAAGGATATCTGGGGAGTGTTTGACATGAACATGACAAATAAAGATATGTATACTAATTTTGGGGGTGAATTTGTTTATGGATAATTTACTAATGACTGATATTCTTTAATTTGAGAATCTTAAAAAATGGCTTTAGCTATTTGTTTAATATTGGTTTCGGAAGACTATTTTACATATCAATGATAATGTATCTTTGTTTGCATAAAATAAATTAATTTAAGGTTAGCATACTTAAAACAAAAATTTTGAATGTTTTGGAAATGGGCCTTGAGGATTGAATTCATAATGGGAATATTTTATTAGTTTTTAATAATAAGTAGAAATTAGTTTATATATTTTTATAAATAAATAATTTTAGGGTATTTTACAAATAATTTAGTTTTGAAAATTTGAGATTCTTTAAATATATTTGAACAATTTATATATAAAGAATATATAAATAATGATTTTTGTGATTAACAAGATGATTTGTTTATTTTTATGAGTAAAACATATATAAGGGTAGCTTACTAAAAAGCAATTTTTCAAAATTTTCTTCGAAGATATAATACACAATATGAGAAAGTTTGTGCGATTTTGTCGTATAATTTATTTTTCATTCTGTTTAGGTCAAATATGCAGCAAATCTTTGGTGGTCTCCAAATATATGATTGAAGCTGTTTAATTTCTCAAATCAGCTATGCACTCATTTAATGGTCTCGTTTCATTCATGTGGTATTTTGCAGCTTGAATTATTTATAACTAGGAGTTTTAAATACATGGACTATGTTTAGTTACCGAACATTGAAAAAAATTGCTAAGAGTGAAAGGTACCAACAAAAACACAAAAATGTATAACTTAGATATAATCATGTAGAAATTATGTATTCCGGCTACTTAAAAAAGTATATGAAGCATGAACGACACCAAAAACACAAGAAATTATAGCTGAGTATATTACTGTCAGAACTATGAATCGGGTAGTAAGACATGGTGCTAAAAACAACGATTCTTCAATAGTTTGCTAACGTAAATATTTTCGTTCTCAGATAAAAATTAGAATGGTCATTGACCAACACCCCCTTCCCCTCCAACCTCTTTTCTGCTACTCGCTATATTTCCAGGAAAACCTTCAAGCACTAATGGGGTTTATAAATGACAGAGTGACCTCCTATCTCACGCACAATCTGTTAATACTTTAACTTTAGTTTTACCAGGATTTCAATATTTAATTATTATAGTAAAAAAATAGTAATGATATCAATGTAAAAGCAAAACAAGAGTTATGAGACACTAATTGTCAAAAATTTGAATTTTCTTTACACTACATTGTTGAAATTTAAAAGCTGTTTAATAATCATCATAATATTTTAAAGCGTATTATTGATTTTATTTGAAATGTAATAAGGAATGTCTTTTCAGTGTTTTAATACCTTTAATATGATACAAGAATAATATTATCATCACTTATGGTAGTTGAGAAAACCTGGTAATAAGATTAACCTTAAGTTAAATGGGTGCAATGCGGGTTGCGTCAAGTGTAAACCTAACTCTTAAATGAGTAAATTGCTAGCAGACAACCCCTCAAATACTATACAGGCTGACCCACACAGCAAATAGGGTCATAAAGACCTTCATAAGGAACATAGTTTCCAAATAAAGTATAGTACTATCAGGACACCATAAACTGGTGGGTCAGCTATTTAAAACTGGGACCTTAAATTAAAAAAATAATCTGCGCAGAACACGTGATCATCGCTTGGCCTGGACAGTATAAAACTCTTTCCCTGACCACTTGAGAATTATGCATGAACCAACCTACGTACAACACACCATTTAGTTAGTTTGCACCAAAGGATGGCATTCAGGCCATATTCCAAAACTATACACATTATAATTTATAAATGACAATTACATAAGCATGCCTTTCACAATAAGAGACCTGCGAATTATTATATTCAATATAAATTATAAAAACCCTCTTCTAGTCTAGTCTTAACAAGAAGAATAAATACAGCTAGGGTAAGTAGCCCTTCTCTACATATTAACAATTAACATATCGATTACAACAGTTTAATATATCTCATCCTAGTCGATGACACTATTCCTATGGTACCCAACATGGTTATGACGTCTAGGGCGCTTCCACTAGCAGGTGTACGGATAAACCCTAACTGGATGGTCTGAAGTTGCTCAGCTACTAATTAATGGAGAATGAGAGGAAGTCTCTTCTTTCTTCATAATATATATACTACACATACATATATACAGTACATATACAGTATATAAGATACATACTTAATCATACCATTCCCTTACGGGGTAGGCAATAAACTGTTATCACAGCACAAAAACAATAACTATGCACTTAATCCATCATTATTTTATCCACACTTTCCTAATGTTGCATACTTCCTTCGCTTCAACAACATCCATACACCGAGTCATATATGCTCTTTAATTCTTAAAACTCTAAAAGTTTTTATTTTTCACACATTCGTCTACAACAGTTAACCATGTCTTACATGGCCTAACTTTTCCTTTTGATCCACACACACTCTACCTTCATATATTTGCTTCGTCATTCGAGCCACACTCATCCTCTCAACATGCCCAAACCAAATCAAGACGTCTCTTTCACATTGGTATATTGGAGTTCCTTCGGGACCCATTCATTACTGACTGACCATACGAGTTTTTCAAACACATTTCTTAGATGTCTCATTCCAACCACATTCATCTTGCTTTTGTGTTTCTCCTTACAAACCCACACTTCATATACATCCAACAATGCTGGCGTTAACACACTTTTATATAATACCATCTTTACCTCTTTCGATAATACTTAATTCTTTGCAATAGTAGACATACATCCAATTACTCCCCGAAATTCACTAACCCGTTTGTAAAGCTTTCCATATATCCTTCCATTTTTACAGAACATCCTGCCCAGATATACAAAACCATTCACTTGTTCTAACAGTTCTCCATTTGTGCTAAGCCGACCATTATTTACTGATCCATTCTTATCAAAACCTGTCAAATTAGTCAAGATAGCACTCTGTACGGTTAATGGTGCATTATCCCTCTAGTAAACGTATTTTATAATGTAGTTTTTGACGTTAAAATATAACCTAAGTGATCAGCCATATTATCATTTCTATCTGTCCTTAATTATTCACTCCCACAAGTAACAAACACCCAACGAGATCTCAGATGCTCTACTGAAACTACCAGCTATCGTGGACCAACCAACTACCATCTAAATTGTTGTAAAAAAGAGGGTAATATATGTGGGAAGAGTCTATTTGGTACAGAATCACACCTTTGTCATGTATACAAGTGAATAGCTTTGTGATTGAACCATGTGGTCGAGAAAGATAAACTTTTTTCTAAACACATACTCATTATTGTATTGCCATTCTCGTTCACCCTGTCATCCCCATGCATTCCTAAAACTTTCTCTGAATTCTCTCTTTGAGTACAGACTCATCCATTCCATTGAAGTTGGGCCACTTTCTCCCACATTAATCTTTCTCATAGAGCCGGTGGGTCACTTTCTCACAATAATAGCATTGATCAGTGGCGGATCGAGTAATATTATTTTGGTTTTTTTTGCATTGATCCTCCTCATTGTGGAGTTGGGTCACTTTCTCCCACATTGATCCTTCTCATAGAGCATTCTGGTCACTTTTCTCATAAGAATAGCATTGATAAGTGCTGAGTGACTGCTACTTCATATAAGTAAGAAAATTCAGCCGGACGTTTCTTAACTACCGACACACCTTGGCGGGAGGTGTCGGAGTTGACGCGGGTTTTTGAGACCTTTGCAATATCGCTCGCGTCAGTGCCGCTTGCAGCGGTCTTTACCGGTGAAAGACGTCTAGGTTCCCCCTGGTCAGGGCTTCCGTTGTCACCGTTAGGTTTGCACCCATCGTGCTGGCGGTAGCTTTCGCCATCCTTCCCGGTTTGCGGGTTGTCGGCCTTGAAAAGGGGCTACAGTTATTTTTGGCCATCAGTGGCACGCACACCTTCTGTAGCTGGAGGGACCCCGCTAGACTCGTCCGCATCGGCATTGCTGCCGACGCTTTGTAGGGGGCAGCTGACCAGCGAGCCAAGGCCCAAGGAT
This sequence comes from Timema bartmani, assembly GCA_902151455.1. NCBI lineage: Eukaryota > Metazoa > Arthropoda > Insecta > Phasmatodea > Timematidae > Timema > Timema bartmani. The sequence goes on from CABFWB010003335.1 coordinate 31,067, forward strand.
GCACTACCGGATGCCCCGGTGGGTCCGTCAGTGGCACGCACACCTTCGGTAATTGAAGGGGCCCCTTGACTTCATCCTGGCCATCTGCGCCCACCTCTCTGGTAATTGGTGAGGTCACGCTGGCCGTCATGTTGGCCCTGGAAAGAGCCGGATCGCCACTCGCCCCGAAAAAGAGCCAGCGACTTCTTGTGGCAGCCGCCATTGGCACTCTCACCTCCGGTAGTTGTAGGGGCCCCACTGGCTTCACCGGGTTGGTTGTTTTTTGCACTCAACTCCCCAGTAACTTGGGAGGTCACGCCAGCCTCGTTGACCCTAGAGAGGGCCGATTAGTCACTTGAAGGTGACTCTTAATGGGTACGGTCAGTGGCACGCTCCCCTCCGGTAGTTGGAGGGGCCCCACTGCCTACACCAGGTAGGCTGGATCTCGCACCTACCTCCTCGGTAATTAGGGAGGTCACGCCAGCATTGTTGGTCCTGTAAAGGGCCGATTCGTCACCCGAAGGTGACTCCCGCTTACTTCCGCCAGCGGCACGCTCAACTCCGGGAGTTGGAGTATCCCCGCTGGCTTTGGCTTCGTCTGCAGGCTTGTTGACCCTCAAAAGGGCAGCTGCCACTAAAGCTCCTGCCTTCGGGCTTGTGGCGGACCACTTGCCACCCGGCACTAGCTCCTTCCTGACCGGAGGAGCCTTCAGTCCCCGCAAACGGAAACCTTCGAATCCCCCAGCCAGGACGGGCCGCAAAAGTCTGCCGCTGACGGTGGAACCCTCGACGCTCGCCACCAACTTCTTCCTTCTCGGGGCCGGTTGCTTCCCGGGCCCAGGATTCTTCAACGCCTCATCTGGCGATCTTCTTCCGACCCCGACGCCGACACCTTTCTTCACCTTCATCATAGGCTCCATCCGGACGTAAAATAGCAGTCGCTCTAAACGCTTCAGCAGCCAAGAACACGTAAGGGAGGCAGGATGACACCTTGCACACTCATCCAAAATGTGAAGTGAGGGATGACCTTTTTACACAAACAGAACTGACGTCTTCGGGGAGGGTCTCCAACCGGACAAAAAGGGGGGAGGTAAGGTTGCAAAATTACGAGTGACAACTAGCGCTTGTAGACGGCGCGGATAACATAGAGAAGCTGTTCTGCCATTTCATCGAAGTGTGGCCTGCGAGTAAGATGTCGTTTTGTTAACCCTCCAGGAACAGTTAGTTGGGGCACTTTCCTGAAGTTTGGGTGCTTCCCGGCAACATGAATTCACCGTGAGTTAATATTTTTCATATATTATTAGAATATATTAGTTCTTGCATTTATCGTGTCAATCATAGTTATGGTAATTTGAGTGTACGTGTTAAACGGGACGTTTAACACGCCACACAACTACCTATCAAATCTAAATCCCCTACGTATCCTAATAGCTGCGTTTCAGTAGTGACTGGTGATATGAAAACTATCGTATTCACAAAATCAGAATTGTAATGAATAATATTTTTTCTAATATATACATATACAGTTTGATTATATCATGACAATACCAGATTAAATATATAGGCCCATATAAAGTTAAATTAAATCAACATAACACATGCATAAGTATAAATAGGCCTATATTTATACATACCTATATATGATAAGTAGATCTTAACAGTTACTTTATGTCTGCATATGTGAAACAGTGTATATATTCATATATTTATATGTGTATATATTCATATATATGTATATATTTGTACATATTTACACACAAGCCTACATAGGTACACAAAATTAACTGTTTGGATCTACCTATCACAACTAGAAAAATACAATCCATCCTACTTTCTTTAATAAGCACAGCATTGCCTATGACTTTGTAAGCAATGTCTTTAATTTAATTATTATTATTATTATTATTATTATTATTATTATTTAGCACCACGTCTTACTACCCGTTCGGGTTATACGCTTAAGTACTAATTACACTAATGGATTAGGAATTGGGAAGGTTGGATTTAGAGGAAGTTAACCCGCATTTGCGTGGAGGGAGAGTGGAAAACCATTTAGGAAAAACCACCCCCAGTTCACCCGACCGAGATTCGAACCTTGATCTCCCCGTCCTCGGTGCTCTGGCTCAACACGACTGGCGCGTTAGCCAACTACGCCACCGAGGCGGGCTTTAATTTAATTTAATTAACGAGACATTTTTCAATAGACAGCATTACCAGTTAGACCATAGAGAACTAAGTTGGGATAAACGAAGAGTACATACGTTTACCTGACTTAACATAGACAATAATAGCATTCTTGTAGAAATTTGCATTCTCGTTATTTTAATTTTACTCGCTTGTATGAATTTGTTTGATTAGTCCTGCTTTATATTTGTATCTAATTCTGTACAAAACAGCAAGCAAATAAGATGTTCACTTAAAATTTGCATTTGTTATCACATTATTTTGTTTTGCAAACCTTTTCAAAAAAATTTGGTTTATCAGAATCTAGCAAACAAAAACGTAGAATTTATGTCTTTTTACACTTTCATTAAACTAATATGCATTTTATAATATACATAGTTATATTCTCTAAATAGCGATAAAAGGTTTAAGCAAACATCTTATTGGAAGTTCTTTTTTTATAAATCTCACTCCTTAATTACCAATCAAAATAAAGGAATTTACTTAAAATGATTCGTTCAAACTGCTTGGTTATCTACTCTCGATTGAGTAATAACTGCACTCACGAGGCAACAAAATCTGAGTTTTTTTGGATCGGCTCAAATGTCCCGACTCTCGAGGGCTTATATACACGAGCCACCACTTTTGATACCGTTTAATGTAAACCTTTACCTACTCTCTTGCAATACCTTAATGGCATACTCTAAGACTCGATTAAAAAGTAATGGGGAAAATGCATCTCCTTGTTTCAACCCATTATGTAGTTCGAAATTATCTGATAAGTGACATCCAACCCATACCCTGCCACGCGTATCAATCAGACATACCGCACTTAACTTAAAAACTCTTGTGGGTATCTCAAACGTAACTAAAATATCATCTAATTTGTTTCTTTTAATTGAATAGTAAACTTTTTTTAAATCCATTGTTAGTTGATGTATCGACCAGCTTCGGTAGCCGCATGGTCTAAGATACGTCTATTGCAATAGACTATACTTCTGAAAACAAGGAGATCGGAGTTCGATCCTGGTCAGATGTAATGAGGGTGATTATTTCCTAAAGGATTTCCCACTCTCCCTCCACGCAAATGTGGGTACACTTCCTATAAATTTATAATATAGTACAATTAGTGCAAAGGCGTATAACCCAAATGGGTAGTAAGCCACGGTGCTAAAGAAAAAAATATAGTTGTACTGTCCTGCTGTATTTACATTTTTTATTTAATATTTGCTGAATATTAAAAAACCTATCAGTAATGTTAGTCGAAACCCACACTGATGATCTCCAATTATTTACTCTAATTATGGCGTCAATCTTACTAGATATTCATATTTACGTGGAACATGAATTACCTGCAGGAAACCCATGAAAACAAAACCCCCTAGACATACCAGTGGTCATGTGGTACAATACATCAGGCTCACAAAAAACTGGGTTGCCAGTGCCGGGGAAATCAACTTTAGATATTAAATATGGTTCACTGGGAAGTGGTGGTGGTGAGGGAGGAGGTGTTACATTACTTGTGGTTTTCCAATTATCTCCCTTAGCTAATGCGGGTACATTTACTATTTATTTTAGCTCCACTTCTTACTGCACGTTTGGGTTATACGTTTATGTACTAATTACGCTAATGGATTAAGGATTAGGGAGGTTGAAATTATAGGACGTGTACCCTCATTTGTGTGGATAGAGAGTGTAAAACCACTTGGAAAACCCACCCTTAGTATAACTGAGCAGGATTTAAACACCAATCTCCCAATAATTAGCAGGCCAGTCTAGCAAGAGAGTAATGCATTATACCGTTCGTCCAATGAAACAGGTTACTGAGGATATACTTTCTTAAATTGTTTCCTACTCTTCTCTTATATAAACGCGGATAAACTTCCTCTAAACTCTACTTACCTCGTCCCTTAGAGTAGTTATAATATACGCACATAACTTGAACAGGTAGTAAGACGCGGCGATAAAATAAATCCTCAGTAAATTCGGCCAGGATTTAAACTCCGAGCTTCTTTATAACTAGCAAACCAGACTAGTCTGAGTGCCCACAGATTCCAGCCTCATATAATCATACAGTTAAAAAAAAGCAATTTAAATATACGTAGTTGTACTGTGAAAAAATTAAACAACCTCCTACACTTGGTAACGCTGCCAATCCTTCCATAAAAATAACTTTTCTGCAGGAAAATTAAACACTCTCCTGCACTTGGTAACGTATCTGATTCTTCCATAAAAATAACTTTTCTGCGGGAAAACTAAACAATACTTGGTAACTCTGCCAATTCTTCTATAAGAAATATTTTTTCTGTGAGAAAACTAAACAATCTCCTACACTTGGTAACGCTGCCAATACTTGCATACAAAATAAATTTTCTTCTGGAAAACTAAACCATCCACTGCACTTGGTAATGCTGCCAATTCTTCCATGAGAAATAACTTTTCTGGGGGAAAACTAAACAATCTCCTGCACTTGGTAACGCTGCCAATACTTCCATTCAAAATACATTTTCTGCTTGAAAACTAAACAATCTACTGCACTTTGTAACGCTGCCAATCCTTCCATAAGAAATAGCTTTTCCGCGGGAAAAATAAACACTCTCTTGCTGAAAATAATATCATACATCACTATGCAAGAAAGCTAAATTCACACTTGTACCTAATAATGATAACGCAACTATATATTTTTACTCATTTTGTTATGACATAAAGACCTGCCTCGGTGGCGTAGTTGACTAACGCGCTAGGCGTGTTGAGCTCGACCGCCGAGGACGGGTAGATCGAGGTTCGAATCTCGGTCGGGTGAGCTGGAGGTGGTTTTTCCTAAATTGTTTTCCACTCTCCCTCCACGCAAATGCGGGTTCACTTCCTCTATATTCAATCTTCCCAATTCCTAATCCATTAGCGTAATTAGTACTTAAGCGTATAACCCGAACGGGTAGTAAGACGCGGTGCTAAATATTATTATTATGACATAAACACTTTCACTGTTTGGAAAAGCTATTAATACTTTGCTAAACAGAGAATATTGTCTCAGAAAACGTAGAACGTATATGGTGAATTTCACTTCTATGCGAAACAGACTGTTTTAAACTCACACGCTTTCTCAAATGTTTTTGCGATATCGTGCGATAGCCACTTTTAATGCGTCTTAACCCTCCCATCCCCCCTTTACCCAAGTACAACAGACAACAGAGACCGGCTTGGTTGTTATTGTTGTTGTGATTGCGCAGTGCAATGCTGGTCAGGGTTCACGATCCACGCATGCGTCCAGGGAGCTCTTTAAGCGCGGTAAGGGAAGGGAAACCCTTCTCTAACTAAACTTCAGTGATGGGAAAGTAGAGCTACCGGAGCGAGCTCTTCAATTGTAAGCGATCTACAACGGGTTTTTTTTTTGTTACGAGCGCATGACTAAGTAAAAAAACACAACTCTGATAGCAAATCTTGGGTTCACCGTTACATGTGCGTTTCAACTCGGGAGGGTCTTTGAGACTGGAAAACGAACATAACATTTTCTAAATTTCCGATAAAATATAATGTTGATTGAGAAGCTAAATAGTTTCACATGTGTAAAAAATGAAAGTATGCCATTAACACTCCTTGTTTAATATTGAACAAAAATTTCCTGTTTTACCTAAATGAACTCTTTTGGAACGAAGTGTTTTGCCACTATGATAGTGTGAGCTGAAAATGATGTGTTTTGGAATGAGTTGCCAAATGTCGCACCGGAACATTTTCTTAACCGTTCTGCTGCTGTTCTGGGGTGAGTGATTTAGTCGCATATTCATATCTCATTTTCTTTGATCATTTGGAATACAAAACAGAAATCGCATTACATTATAGTGCCTAGGCGAAGAAATTAAAAAAAAAACATGTTCCCTTCGTTGGTCAACTATTGACTTTCACCGTCTTTTTTACGGTTGTTTATTTTGGTTCGTGAGCGAGCGAGGTAAAGAGCTATTTATCTCCTTGTGACCGCGTTTAGCCCACGTGGTCTTTTGGTCGATAGACGTTCTCTTCAACCGGCGAGCCCACTGCGGGACATTGGGTGGTAATTGCCAAGGATGGAGTCTTGAGGGTGGAAGGTGGTGTTTCTTGGTGTGTTTGGGGGTTCGTCGGGTGACTATATACGTTCAGAAAAAGTCTCCAGATAAATTTATTTTTGTCACGTTGCCATGGCCTTTCTAATAAGTTTTCAAACGTTATTTTATTGGCTTTCTTCCTAAAGCTACTCTAAGGTGATCTTGGTAGTCATTTATCTGTATGTTACCTCTACTTACGTGGATTCAAGATATTTTGATATCAATGTTCACGAGTCCAATACAAGTAAAATTCTACTACTTTTAACTAAATATGTCTAGTCATTTAGTAAAAAAGACAATTATGCGAATAAATTGAATGTTAAAAAGGTTGTTTGTTATTTTACTTTAATTTTTGCACTGTGTCTTACAAGATTTTCTAGTTTAATAACATTGATGAGCTAAGGATAGGAAGGATTGGATTTATATGAAATGAACCTTAATTTGGGAGGAGAGATTGAGCGGTAAACCAGTTAGGAAAAACTACCCCCAGTACACACAACCGGGACTTGAACCTGGTCTCCTAATCACTGGAAAACCAGACTATGAAACTGACATCTAGTCTGCTTGCCCACCGATGTGAATAGTATTAAGTTTATTGCTTTACAATAACTGATATACATAATTAAAACTCTTGTGATAGTCAAGATTAATAAATGCGCCCTATTCTAACAAATTAAAAGTTAGTCAAATTAAAAGAAAATTAGCCCTTAATTTAAAATTTAAGTTCTCATTGATTGGACATTTTACAAATTCTTGAACAATATAGGCTAGTTAAGAAATTTATGAACATACAAACAACCAAATATTTATTTACTAGTTTCGTTATATATTTTTCATGTTTGGCCCTATGGATAGTTCGTAGAGAGGTTGAATTTGATCTAGTATGACCTTGGTTCCATTACAGGCGTTGTATGAAAATGTAATAGTGGTTCATGGTTTCATCTTAGTATAAACGTGTTCAGATTCTTGGTGCTTGGTTTGAATGTTTAGTATTTTGTATATGAGCTTATGTTTAGCTAATTATTTAAATTGTCTAGAAAGATTTTGCAAAATATCAAACTAAAATCAAGCCTGCATTTGAAAAATGTGCCTGGACGTCAGTTATAGTACCGAGCACATTTTTCAAATGTATATTTTCAGCGTATGTGGGAAGTTTCTAGGGAACTATGATTTAAAATATACGATTATTTAAAAGAATACTTTAAGAAAATTATTTTAAATCAAATCAGAGTAATGTTTTAATTACTAGAGTAAATATTCATAGTTCTCCTACTTATGACATAATGTTGAATGCCAATTGCCAGGTCACACAAAATGGTCTCGTTTTAAAGTTCAAATTGAGCTTAAAACCCTAATAATGTTTCATTTGTTTAGCTTTTAGTTGTACTAGCATCTTCAAGTACTAATATTTGTAGGAATGTACACATTGAAAGGACATTTCTCCTAATAGAATCCTACTATATCAAGGACTTTAAGATTAAGTATACTCTGATTTTTTTTTGTTAGGACATCTAAAATACCTCTTTTCCTTCAGAATATTACTATTTAGTAGGGTTATAGTAGGAAAAAAGAATTTCAGATGTCCATTCCCACAAAAATCGGTGTATACCTATTTTATATTTTATTGAGAATAATTTGATTCGATTTAAAGGTCAAATTACGGGAAGTGATGTTTAAATTCTCAAAACAAAACATTATATTTGAATTTCAAATATGTGTTTTCAATGATATTTCTATCTTCCTGTATGTATCTAACTTATTTTTTTGTAGTTTTTTATTTCTTATACTTTGAACACTTTGAAAGCTCAAATTTTGACAACTGTCACGCTGAAAGACTTAAATTCTGCTCAAAATTCTGCCATGGTTTTAGATGTTTTGATTTAGTTGTACTGTCAATTTCACATACTTAGAGTATCTTTCAAAATAAATAAATAAAACTAATAATTCTAGTCAGTATGAAAAAACCAATCGTGGCAATAGTCACGTTTAAAAGCCCAAATTCATCTTAAATTTTTACCGCGGTTTTAGACTGTCGTTTTCACATACATGTTGTAGCTTTTTAAGATCAAGTATTCTGGTCAGTATGAAAAATATAATTGTGTAAATAGTCACGTTTAAAATTCCCGATTAAGCTCAATTTCCTACTACTGTTTCAGATGAACTATAAACTGCAGTACCAACCTCACTATCTTTTATTCATCCAAAACCATTTCAAACATAATATGAGCGTAAATAACTCATAGATTTATTGCTTTGTCAGAATATCCAGAACTAGGCCAGGTTGCGCTCCGACTTCGATTGACTTCCCTGACGTTTTATTTATTTCCTAGATGGAAAGAAGAATCCCCAAGGCTTTAAAGAGAAGACCAGGAACAGAATGCACGCTTTGTGAACTTTTAGAGATGACAGAGGCATCAGTCCAGCCATCCATAAGCGAATTTATTAGAGCTATAAAAGTTTAGAAAATATATCTAAAATAGATCAGCTATATCCTAAAAAAAGGGTGTAGAATTTAGTTTTATGTTGACATAAAGAAAATTGGTCAATACCAGTTAATAGTAAATATTTGCATGTTCAGTAAGAACTTGGTATGAAGAACCATTTAGAAAAAGCGAACCTAGTGTTTTTGTGGTCAGCATTGATGATACTTCACAATACTATTGTAGTATTTTATAGTTTTTTTTTAGCGTATGCCATCAGCGCTTGTCGACTAGACATTCCTGATCTTTTACTGACAGTGGCTGATATGCCCTTGTCTTCTGAGTTTGGAAACATGTAGGTGCTGTTACATCGTTACGATGAGATTATGTGATGTCAGTAGAAATATGAGGCATATTTTAAGCCTAATTAGCCAGACCATGGAGACCATAGGAACAATTTCCCCTTCGGGCTAAATAACTATGGTGCCACCGGGAGTCAAACCTGGGACCTCTAGATTAGTAATCAGAAATGTTGACCACTAGACCAGGAGGCCAGCCATTTTATATGTGGTAATGGCATTTATATGGCATTTATAAGGCATTATATGCATATCAAATCACTTGGCGTATGCACATATAAAAGTGGTTTAAGTAATAATTAAACCTGTCATATATGGTACGCCCTTCCCTGTTATTACAGTATTATAGCATAATATATATTTTAATTTTAAATTAAACAAATTCTTCGTTGATCTCTATCGAAAGCTCAGGTACAGTTTTAAACATACTATTGTCTACAAGTTTTACTTTAGTGTATATTTTCATATTTTCATATTGCAATTTTATAGTAAAATATTATTTTGGTTCTCTCAGTCAACAAAAACCCAATCAGTGGGCACAAAGACTAAATGACAATCTTATTTTGTTTGGTTTGCTGAAGACGGATAAGTCGGGGATCAACTACTTGCCGTGTTTGGTAAGGTTGTTTTCCTAAGTAGTTACCACTTATCCCTCAAGGTTAAAATTACTTTAAATAATACCTTCCTCATCCCTACTCCAGTAGTGTATGTCTAAGGATAGACCAGACAGATAATATTACAAGGATCACGAAATAAAAATGATAATAAACTTCATCACTCTGACCGTAATATGTAAATGAAGTCACAGTAGTAAGCTATCGAGGGCGATAAATCGGGTTCAGTTTCTCCCAAAACTTTCTTTATTATTTCTACAGTTATATATCTATTGTAGCTATCGTGAACTCGGAATAGCTATTACCCTAATATTTTTCATTCCAATTAAAAACTGTATATACACCCAAATGGAATTCAACCAATTCTCCCAATGCTGGATTTAAAGGTTCTGAAATACTGCACCATAAAATATATAGATTTCAAATTATAAATGTATACATTTTTACATAAATTAACTGAGCTAAAATTTACAATTTAAAAATTATCTACCATATCCAATGTCCATTTGATAAAGTCAAACGCTGGCAAACACCTAACACTGCGAGTTATTTATTTCTATTAATCATGTTCCTTATAGCTCCCTTCTAACACATACTGAAATGTGTCCCCCGCCTTCTTTAAGAAACCCTTCTATTAACTTCACTTGGAACATACCATCAGCGTATAGCCCGAACGGGTAGTAAGACGTGGCGCTTGAAAAAAAAAATCATCATTCTATGACAGTACTTTTATCGCACTTATCCTGAGCCTAAAGATCTAGAACTTGGCACACTAATTAGACTATGATGACAATACAATATATTAAAATTTGAGTCTCAAATCCTTCTATTAAAATTAATTCCCTTGGTGTTTATGTTTGTTTAGAAAATTAAACCTGAAAATAAAATTAATGTTAGTAAAAATTACAAAAAATTAAAACTAAAACTTCTTTTATAAAACTAAGTTGAACTAAACATAATACACTTTAATCCATTTTGATCTAATAGCAGCAATCTTTGTTTACACAGAAACATTTTTGGCATTTCACCACTCATTAGTCAATACTTAGTTTACATATGTACATATCATCAATGCCAACATTATTTATGCATGGCAGAGGACATAGGTAGTGCATAAATGATATTTACATAACCAATATTTAGTTCACGCATGAACTATCGATAGATTTATGAATGACAAAATTAATTAAACTCTTCTGTTAAAACCAAAACTCCTGCAGTTAGAACAGAAGAAAATTAATTTTCTACTTTTTAATTCTACTTACTGTTAATTTAATGGTTTTTTCAAAAATATTATTTTATTATTTTATTTTATTTAAATTTGATCAAAATACAGTAATTACTAATGCCTAACTAATGGGATGAGAGCAGTAGCTTAGAGTAAATTAATCCAGAACAATATGGAGAGAGGTGTAGACCAGAAGTGTAATAACAAGCTCAATGCAACTGCCGGAATTCGAACATTGATATAGCTATCAACGGCAATCAATTATAATGTGTGTTTAGTCATTTATAATACTTTATCATCGGCGCAGGTTCCTTCATCTCTTCCTCTACCAGAACCGTGCACACAGATTCATATCAGTGATGGCATCAGTCCATTCCAACAAAAGAACACTTTGATGACACTATTTTGACCATGATTAATTTAATTTTTATTTGAAGGTGGGGGAGCTTCTTTAAAATAAGAGATTATACAAGCACAAGATTTAAAAACAAACTTAAGTTTCATATTAGTTCTTAGATCTAACCAGCTATCTCTAACTGACGGAATTTGAATATCTGTTTAACGTGAAGAGCTTATATTACAAACATATCAATACATTTTTATCTACAAATGTAGGCATTGAATCATGGTACCATGGACCTGAACCAGTCCCTATGACGACTTGACTACACTATCTACTTCTATCTAGAAGGTGAAATAATAGCCTAATCTAAAAAAAGTATTTTGAAGTAGCTGAAATAAATTCAAGATTGAGATTTTATTTTCAAAACCCGCCTTGGTAGCGTAGTTAGCTAACGCGCTAGTTTCTTGTTGAGATAGATTGCCAAGGACGGGGAGATCGAGGTTCAAATCTCGGTCAGGTGAACTGGGGGTGGTTTTTCCTAAATGGTTTTTAACTCTGCTTCCACGCTAATGCGGGTTCACTTCCTTCAAAAATGTTAACCTTCACAATTCCTAATCCATTAGCTCAGTTAGTACTTAAGCGTATAACACGAGTGGGTAGTAATATGCGGTGCTAAATAAAAAATAAAAATTTATTTTCAATATCGTTACACTAGATTTTACATTTATTTTTGTTGATTTATTGCTTTTAAATTTGAATCTAGTGAACTATTTACAATGATCCTACTTGTACATTGACAACATTCAATTCCCTACCATTCGTTTCAACTACAACACAAGAGTCCCCCTTTTCCTATGTTTACAACAATTTATCTTTTTTCATAGGCCGCCACATCGCCGATACATCACCTAGCGGCTGTTACGTTTTCGATAAAACAGGATGCAATAGCATCAATAATGTAAGTGGAGCCTGCTGTGACTGTTTAGTTATGGGCCAAAGTATTGGTCAGTAATCAACAAAACTACCTGAAAGCAATAGTATTTTCAAATATTTATCAACTTCTTGCAAAAATTTGTTGATATTTTATGGAACACCATCTCTAACTTTGTTCTTACTACTGTTACTGAACAAACATTCTATAAAAAAAAAAGTGTGTCAACAAATTATTCATCTCCGCTTCCCTAAAAAAAACCTCCATGAAATGAGGCTGCAAGCGAGCTATACTGTCCGAGCGGCCACCACCTTTAGCGATGATAGTGCCAATATTTGCGGGTAGAGGGTGTCATGTGGTCAGCACAACGAATCCTCCAGCCGTTAATATCAGTTTTATAGACCGATATGCTTATTATTTATTCGAGTAGCTCCTCAATTGTCCTCACGAAGCTGAGTTTGACCCCGTACCAGACCCACTAATTAACAGAAATGTTCTGGAAGCACCGGATCTTTGTCAGGGTCTCTGACCACTAGAACACAAGATCTCTGGATCTTTGTCAGGGTCTCTGACCACTAGAACACAGGATCTCTGGATCTTTGTCAGGAGCTCTGACCACTAGAAACACAGGATCTCTGGATCTTTGTCAAGAGCTCTGACCACTAGAACACAGGATCTCTGGATCTTTGTCAGGAACTCTTACCACTAGAACACAGGATCTCTGTATCTTTGTCAAGAGCTCTGACCACTAGAACACAGGATCTCTGGATCTTTGTCAGGAGCTCTGACCACTAGAACACAGGATCTCTGGATCTTTGTCAAGAGCTCTGACCACTAGAACACAGGATCTCTGGATCTTTGTCAGGAGCTATGACCACTAGAGCACAGGATCTCTGGATCTTTGTCAGGAGCTCTGACCACTAGAACACAGGATCTCTGGATCTTTGTCAGGAGCTCTGACCACTAGAACACAGAGGTGGTCCCCCCGATTATAAGCCATAATAAAATCGTTATTTTAAGAGCTATCTTAAAATTGTTTGCAGGGATTTGTGAAGTAAATATAAAGTTATCCTGAGCTGTATTATTAATAACCTCAAACCATTAAAATAACGAAATTACTAAGGCTTTTAATAGGTCGAATAATTTATGAACTTCCTGTCTATTCCTTGGAAATATTTTGAGCTCATTTATCACTAACAATATCAGATATTGTTAGTGATAAATGAGCTCAAAATATATACTAGACCTAATGGTAGGTGAAGAAGTGAGCTGTGTCACTGTTTATCAGTTGGTTTTCACACCGGTACCATTCCATCGTATGGTTTTTTGTCGGTTTGTAAATAAATTATTAATTGTAGCTATATTAGTATTTTATGAACGTGTCTGGAAATTATTATTACTTATTTTTACATGTAATATAGTTTATATTTAGTTAATTCACGTTAAATTTTACTTTGCTTCATCCGTACATAGTCAAACCAGTCAATATTCAAGGCTGAGTAAAATCAACCCTATACATATAAATTATCTGTTTGTGACAGTTATTTATTTATTTGTTTTTTGGTGCACTCAGGGAAAAAGATGAAATATAAGTTAATCACATTATCATTTCGTTGATAAGATTAAAATCTCTCATATATCATTTAAACAGGTCAAAAGTACATAAATTTAATCATAAAAAATTATAAAAAAATATATAAATATACATTGTTTGTGGAGTAAAGTCTATAATCTGTATTAGACCCATATTAGGCTTGATATAAAAAATCTAGGTTCATCCACCAATCGTTGTAAGTTTCCCGTCCTTCATACGGAAAAAATTAATTTTTCTGGTCCGTTAATTAGAAAATTTGGAGAAACACAATGATAAGATATCCCTCAAAACATTTATATTATATACTTTAATGATTACTGGCACCACTTACCTCAATGATAAAACTCCTAACCAATCAATTTATATTATGGGACTACCGACTATACGGATTTAGAATTACAATAATTATCTTCAAATAAATTATAGTGTTCTATTGTTACCTTAACAACAAATGAGCGAAATTAGTGGATTTAATTCTTCTATGAATGTTTACATTATTCTAACAACGGTGAGACGTTGAATAAAACCTTATTGAAAATGGGCTAGTTTAAGATTGCCATCATATATCTTTTAATATACATATATAAAACCCAAAATGTAACGTTGTTATCGGTATAAAACTTGGTTGGTACCTTTCAGCTACATTTTGGCGTAAATCATATTTTAAAATGACAAACCATTTCTTGAATACCACAGGACAACTAATCGTCGTTGTTTCAAGGCTGCGGTATCTGACACGAGAAATGTCTAATTCATAAAAATATTCATATTTTTAAACGATGCAGCCAATGACTAATCAAGAATAATATTTCTTTAAAAGACGAGTAAAGTTCAAATCTCGTTAAAAGTATGCAGACTGACTCAAAAGGAAGTCTCATTCATGTGAAAATATTAAACATTCACGTAGAAACAAAAATCCGCAAAGGTAGTTAGGTAGAATAAATGTCACCCTCCTATAGTCCTGTTTATAGTGATAGATAGGTCTGGGTTTGAATCCCGGTCGAGTGTACTGAGCGTGGTTTTCCCCTTAATAGTTTCCTACTCTACCTCCACGCATATGAGGATACATTTCCTTTAAATTACATCTTCTTCATCCTTTTTCCAATTATTATACTTAAAATGTGCATAGCTCGGAAAGAAAGTAGGAGGCGGTGGAAAAATAGATGGTACTGTGCACTGCACAGACTTTCTCTCTTATTTACATACAAAATGAAGAGATTTACTTAAAACCAATGAGATAAGTGAAACGAAAAAATTAACATTGTTGCTGAAACATAATGGGGAAAAAGATCATTACATTCCACCAAAGAATATAAATGAAATAATTTACATTGTTACAGACACATTGAGAAAGTACATCTTCGTCTACTAAATAGCATAACCATCAATTTGCCCTTTCAAAGACCTCTATAAGAATATACATAAATTATTTGGCTATAGCTAGGAAACTATTAGTTTTATAAAATAAATATTTCAAATAAAAGAGCTATTTTCAATACTCCTACATTTTTTAGTTGATAAGTTTTGTTATTTTGTAACTCAAAGAGCAATGGAGAAATAACCAAAATTAGAGATTTACGCTAATGTTACGTACCCTATAAGTCTCAGTAATTTTCACCTGAGAATAAGAATCGCAGTTTTGACTGCAATGTTAAAAAATGTCCAGATATGAATTTTAATCAAAATCGTTATAGCTGATTGTTCTTTTTTCGCCCTTCAGTAAACTACCTTTAAACTTAGGGTTCGATGTCTAATTCCAAAAACTCCTCGGAGGATCTCATGAATACCCTGGATATCAAGTTTTAGCCCATTCGGTAAAATGGTTTCGGCTCTAGACAGAGATACAGAAACACACACGCACACGCACACGCACATGCACACGCACACGCACACGCACACGCACACGCACACGCGCGCGCGCGCACACACACACACACACACACACAAAGAACACACAGTTAGATGGCATTTCAAAAAATCTTTTTTTATGGTTCAAGAGTTCATGAAACGTTGACATACATCTACATCTATACTTCGATTTTTTTGACAATCACAATACCTTCTTTCTACGAGGGGTCACAAGAAATTAAAAAGGGCAGGAACAACGAACTCATTTAGTGATACCTCCAAAAAATAGTAGGGGTCATTGTTATGTCACCAGTTGGGACGTCAGAGGCGTCAGAGAGCTATCAAATGCACAGGAACGTCTTAAAACCTCCATGAATAATAATTACTGTTCAGGATAAGGGTAATATATTTTTCTAAGAAAACTAAATAAATGGTACGACACAATCGCATAAACATTCTCGTTTTATGTTTTATGGCTTCAAAGAAAATGTTCAAATATGGGTTTTAACTAAGCTACTATTAAATAAGTTTTATTCATAAAAACAAATATATTATCTTGTTAATCACAATAATCACCTTTTATGTAAACGAAATTGTTCAAATCTATTAAAGAAAATTAAAAATTTCAAAAATAAATAATCTGTAAGCAACCCTAATTTTTTATTTTTTTGCTATTTGTAAAAATTAAAATGTATTTTTATTTATCATGAAAAACTACTTCCAAATTTTTATTTTGAGTATAATATTCAGAATCAATTTACAAAAAAATAAAATTTTCTATGATTTGTCGTTAGTAAACTACCTTTTAATTAATTTATTTTAAATTAATGAAGATACATTATTATTGATAATACAAAATATCCCTCCGATACTTGTTTTGAACCAAATCATTAGAGCTATTTAAGGGAAAATCAAATTTTACAAAAATCAGTCGTTAGTTAACTACCATTTACATAATGATTTATGTATGTATCTATTTATAATACAAGCAATTTAAAAGATACCAATTTAGAACCAAATTGCTAAATCCATATTCAAATAAAAAAACACCATCAGTAAACTACCCATAGCCAAATTCACCCGCTACCCCCATAAAATACAACCAAGTATATATCTCTGTTGTCCTGTTTAAGTCAAACACTCCACATTTGTGCATTTTAAGCAAAATCGTTACAGCCATTTTCAAAATAATTAAAATTTTCCAAAAACACTCATCAGTAAACGACCCATTATCATATTTTTAACCAAAACCAAGTATACGGATTTATTTGTCTTGTCAATTACTCTCAAGAAACCCATTTGGAACCAAATCGTTAGGGTCATTTTTAACATATTTCCAAATTTTGAAAACAATTATCATCAGTAAACCAACCATAAGAGTTTTTACCCCAAAAACAAGTTTACACTATTATTTGTCATATCATACACTCTCATGATACCCATTTGGAACCAAATCGTTAATGCCATTTGTAAAATATTTCAAGTTTTTGAAGAGTCAGTCATTAATAAACTACCCATAAATTATATTTTCCCCCCCACCCCCCCCCCAAATTAGTCATTGTTATTTGTCATACCACACAATCTACAGATTTACATTTTGTGCAAAATTGTTAGAACTATTTTCGAAAAATTTCAAATTTTCAAAAATTCCGCGTTAGTTAACTACTATTTACATTTTTGTCCAAAAACCATTTACATACACAGTGCTACTCATCATGTTAAACATTCTTTGGATATGCATTTTAAACCAAATAGGTAAAGCCATTTTCTAAATATTTGGAATTCAAAAAAATCACTCATTAATAAACTACCCTTAATTTGAGGACTATGGTAAAAAAAAAAAAGGCCCAAGGTATAGCCCTGCAAAATCTAACTATCAAATTTGAACAAAATACATTTAACCTGTCAGGATCCGTGGATAAGGACAGAATTGTAAAATCCACTTTTTTGTGTTCGTGTTCACAAAAAACGTAAATATTCATAATCTCGAGATTGATTTTATCACGATCACAGTACTTTCTCTTGATATAAGAAAGTAAAAAGTATACATTTTTAAGAAAAAGCTTCCCAATGAGTTGAATGTCCCTGTGGACTATAGGTCAGAGTTCTCGGCTACATATTCAGAGGTTCCGGGTTCGATCCCCGGCACTTCTAAAATCTATCTGTGAAGCAGTGGGTCTGGAAAGTGCTCAAACTCTGCCTCGCGAGGACAAATGAGGAACTACTTGAATAAATAAGTAGCATATGTGGTTTAGAAAACTGATATTAACGGCCAAGTGACTCGTTGTGCTGACCACATGACACCCCCTATCCGCAAATACTGGCACTATCATCGCTAATGGAAGCGGCCGCTCGGTCGGTATAGCTCACCTGTGGCTCACACCATGTAGTTATTTCCACCGACGAATTATACTAGCTTTTATATATAAAATGACGCCATCTTTTTTGCACTAACTTTTCCCCTGGCATACTTGGGCAAAGTTACCAATTCCTCAGCATCGCTTTATCTTCAATGATCAAATTATTTATCATATTCTAAGAATCATTGTGACCAAGTTTATGTACAACAGTGCTCACTGAAATAAGCCAGATTTTTAGTCATAGGTCTATGAGTAAGCAAGATGCCTTTTATGATAGAAACTGTACATAGAAAAAAACTTCATGAAGTGAGCCCGAAAAAGTGAGCTATACCGACTGAGCGGCCACTGCCGTTAGCGATTATAGTGCCAACATTTTTGGATAGGGGGTGTCATGTAGTCACCACAATGAGCCCTACAGCCGTTAATCTCAGTTTTCTATACCTTAGCTGGTACTTCTTTATTCAAGTAGATCATCATTTATTCTAACAAAGCTGAGTTTGACACCATTCCAGACTTACTGTTTCACAGATAAATTTTGGAAGCACTGGGTCTCTGGATCTTTAGCCAGGATCCATGGGAGACACTGCAGTCAATTCTATCGTTGAATGAATATACATGATATAATCATAAAAATGTATGTGACACGAAAGCTCGTAGGCCCTTTTCATGTTTTATGACAGAACATAAAATACATAGTTTGTTTTGGAGATATAAAATTGTCATTTAAAATACTCTTTGTTGGATGGTAATATTAAGCGAAATAAGATTAATGGTTTTCCTGGAGCTGTAGTAGAAAGTTGGTGTGATTAGGTAAGGCAGAGGAGTGGGAGACAGTTGTAGAAATGATGGAATATTTACAATAAAACATATGAGAGGAAGATTGTCAAGTATCCTCCTTCTATTACACATTTAAAATACAGTGTGTGTGTTTTCATATTTTTTTAGTTGGATAATGTTTGAATGTTCATAACAATAAAGGTGTAATTATTTTAACATAATATGTCATTAGGGAGGATTCATGTATTAGTTTTAAATATTTGTGGTACTTAACGGAAAACATACATTTTGTGAGAGGATAACCCTTTTTTCAATAAAATAGCCGAACATCTCTGCTAGATTTAAATTGACCCTTCGCCACTGGAAATAACTGATGTGGTTTTGAACAATTAAGAAAATTCCAACTAATTTTTGAGTGTCCAAAATATACAATAGGGGCGTAGGCCTATATATTGCTTTAGAAATATACTTAAATACAACGACTAAATTTGTCAGCAGTAAGTTTTTTAGAGATTTTAATCTAGGTTTTTTTTTGTGAATTGGTTAAATTAGAACTTTATTTTTACTAAGTACATATTCAACTGCTGACTTGAAAATTTTAATGCATATTGTATATCTAGATGTGTGATTATTTCTCTTGGTCCTAGAATATATTTATGAATTAGTCAACTCTGAAAAAGAAAACCCAGACATTCTCGCTTAAGGTTAGGGTGTAATTAATTATAAAATTATCTTTTTAATGCGTGTAACCTGAATAAGGTAGTACAATGCGGTGCTAGGTTAAAAAAAATCATTTCACGTATGCCTTAATTGAAACAGTGATAATTTTAATAATGAGTCCCTATTTGAATATTTTCTTCAATTCCTTAGGTTATAATATTGATTTAACTAAATTTTAGCGTACAATCCGAGCAGGTGGTAAGACATGGTACTAAAATATTAAAATATAAATTTTATTTAGACCTTATTTGAAAAACGGAATATCAGTCTATTTGGGAATAATATCTAGCTTAAGCTTGGATTGTGATATTGTTTTAATCTCTTTACAAGTAAGACTAGCATCGACATTAAATATAAAACATTACAACCAATAGTATCGTTTATAGTTGTCATATATCTGTGAATTTCATAGACATGCCAGAAATCGAACATCTTCTACAGGATGCCGGGCATATTTTCGTATTGATGTTATACGTCTATGAATGCTGAAAAGCAGGATTTCTCAGCAAATTTTATTAATTTGCCTATCTTTACATGTGTTGCTAACGCTGGCGCTACTTATAAGCATAAACAATGGGTGGCGCCTAGCAGTGGTGATCGGAAGAGATAGGTTTGGTTAATCTAGGTTAAATTTCTTAGAAATCTGTTTAAAATATTCTGCCTTATTAGATTAAAACTAATCAGAATACATTATATATATGATAAAAGGAGACTTCATGTATAGAATACAACTCATGAAACAACAGTGATTTTGACTTTTCAAAAACTTGACAGCTTTCTTTTATTATTGATTTTTTTTGTGTAAGTGCCGATTGAGGACAATGATTTTCATTTTTGGTTTTGGATTGACAAGATATAGTGTAATTACATCTATTCCTTATATTTAGGTGTGGATTCTGTATTATTATTAAATATATGTTTTCACCTATTTTGTGACACTGTGCTAACCTTTTAAATGTTCTGCCCAACTGTGCAGTTCAGGTTGAAACTAGACAGTCTTTAGCTTTTAAAATTTTCAAATACTATCTCCCCCTGCTCTTAAACCCCTTCACACCCTTAATTGACACTTAGGGCTATGTCGTGTGTTGAGAAACATATCCAAACAAATGTTATAGCTCTAGACGTACACTTTACATCATCCCTGAGTATCCTGTACATTATTTTCCTTGGTCTCTCAAAATGATACCATCTAAATTAGTGTAAATAACCCAGATTTTATTTGACTACTTTATCGTATAGGAAGAAATCTTTACAAAAAAAATTAGATAATTCAAAGTGTAATTCAAAGTGTAATTTCAGGGATAAATTTCCCTCAAGTTAAATTTAAGTCCCGCATTACGAGAATGGGAGGCTTTTAGATAACAAAGCTGAAACATGAGGCTTGGAGTTTTTCTTTATTATTAACGTTTAAAGATATGGATACTAACTACCTAAACTAATGAATAAGGATTAGAGGGGCGGCTTAAAGTTAGTTCACCCGTATTGCCGTGGATAAAGGTTGAGAAAACTACAATAATAAATTACGTTTTTAAACATTCACCATTTACTATAGTGCGCCCAGGTAAGATATTAACCTTGATTTATCATTTATGAGAAAGACGCGTCTATAGCGACCTTGATTCTTTAAACTGTGTGACCACCGGTGTTTGTAGATTTGGATTAGTAAAATATTATTGTTACTACTTATTGTTGTTTTTATTAAAAAACAACAACTATTCAATTCGAGCTTATTTACGGGTTTTATGCTCACTACGCTATACTAATCCACATAGACATTACTATTGTCATTAATACATAAACAAAATCATAAATAAATGCCAGTATACAGTGCTAAATATAAATATATCACCCTATCCTTGGAATCTTTCCAAAATTACAATTGACCATGAGTTTTATTCTATCCAAAGTCATCACAGACATGTTCCTGAAATTAATTGAACAGGAATCTGTAACGTGGATAAAAGCGTCAAACTGGTCTATTTTGATTTACAAGAGCATAGGAAGTCAGATTTTATACCCGGCGGGATGTATTAAGGACGATCTGTCACTCTCCCTCCACGAAAATACGGTTACATTCCCTCTAAGCTGTACCTTCCTCATCCTTTGCTCATTAGTGTAGATATGCGTAAATCTCGGACGGGTAGTAAGAAGCCAAACAACGTCTATGCCCTAATGAACCACGAACAGATTGACAATTCATCCTTATTCATGCTGTATTGTTATTTTTCCTGATTCCGTGGATAAAATACACTTCTTACAATATTTATAATACTAGCTTATATATGAAGGATATAGGAGATAAAGGGAGAAAGCCCAATTTTAGCTTATACTGAGCTAGTGCTACCATTTGCTAGACAATCATGAGAACTTTCTAATGTACTTTAGCTTAAATTGAACTAGTGCTGCTATCTGTTAGACAATCATGCTACCTTTATATATACCTTTAGATTTAGGTTTAAAGAGGCCTTTATCAAATTTAAATTAATTTAAAAATATTTATTGGGGTCCTTATGGGATTTGAGAATTAAAAGTGTTTTTTTCTGGAAAACGTGTGTATCCTTTATGTGTAACACATGGTCAAATACACGGCCGTGAGAATAAAGGTTAGAGACTTACCTCATTGATAGAAGATAAACAATATTACGAACTTAAATTGTTGGGAGTCAAAAGATGACTACATTTTTTTAACAAACTGTACTCAAAATTTAGAATGCTCAGATACAGAAAGGCATAGTTGCAATGCCTTTAATTTTGTGAATATGGTCATTCGAGCGTGGCCCACATGGGAATTTGGGTAACTCTTCCCTTTTGTCTACTGGTGAAATATGAGCTCAAGTTATGAGCTCACGAATCGTAATAAGGCGCGTTAGTATAACAAGAAAGCTCTGAGCTTGATCCGCCAATATTCAAGCAAATTTAAACTAGAGCCTAAAGAGCTAGCTCAGCGATAGAAAAAATATTACTTTCAAATCCTGTCCAGGCTCACTTATTTCTCCTCCTAAATTACGGCTTTACATTCCATTCTACCTCTCGAAGTGAATATTGAGGTATTTTTAAAAGAATAAGCCCTCCTTATCTACAGTTAGAGTTTGATTCCTTAGCTCAGTCGATTGCATGTCTGCCTATTGAATTAAGGGTCCAGGGTACGATTCCAGGTATGGACGAAAATCTATAATTGATCAAAACATGGGTTTATCATTTAACATTGATAAATTAACGGCCGGAGACTGGATGTTGTACCTGTCCAAGTCTTAAGTTAGATTATAAGGCATATGAAGCCATGACAGGCCTATAAAGCTGGTAGGGGGAAAATATATGACTTTAATAAAAAACTGACCCAGACCATAGACCGGAAACAGTAATGGATGTAAACAATTCTACAGTTAGAATATTTATCATATGTTTCAGGTATGCAAAGTGTATAATACCCGCCTCGGTGTCGTAGTTGGCTGACGCGCTAGTCGTGTTGAGCTCAACCACCGAGGACGGGAAGATCAAGGTTCGAATTTCGGTCGGGTGAACTGGGGGTTGTTTTTCCTAAATGGTTTTCCACTTTCCTTCCACGCAAATTCGGGTTCACTTCCTCTAAATTCAACCTTCCCAATTCCTAATCCACTAGCGTAATTAGTACTTAAGCGTATAACCCGAACGAGGTAGTAAGACGCGGTGCTAAATATTATTATTATTATTAAAGTGTATAATAAGACATGTAGAGTAAAACATCATTTTAAATGTACCGACTTAATTATCAATAAATATTCAATTATATCGGAAATAATATAAGTACAGCAGATTCTCGATGGTTAGAGTTGAATGGGACTGGGCCCATTTCGAACTTTTAAAACTTCGAATTACAAAGAATAGCCTCAATTTATTTAAAAACAATTTACGTGTATTAAAGTGTAAACATTACATATTTTACATGTTTAAATAACATTATCTACACATATAATTTCATAATGTGTGTGTGTGTGTCTTTTCACGTTATCTAGAAGCCCGTAGAGGACTTAGAAACCCAAACTTTGCACACTTATAGTATAAACTACGAGACAGAAACTAACGAAGCCTTTTTTTTTTATTTTCAATTTAATATTTTGTTTTTAATTTATTTAAAAAATTTGAATAAATTTAGTCCAATATGAACTTTTCCACTCTTATGTAATAAATGATAGAAATAAACTTGATTTTATAAACTAACAATAAGCTCAACCTTTCATGCGCCTCATCATTTGAAGGCTAATCAGGCCTAAAACTTAGCACAAAAATAATTTCGTCAATATAAAAAATATGATCTATTTGTTTACCCTGTAAGGTAACAAGCATACCATGCATTATTACACTATGGTATAGCTTATAAGATAGGGCAATATTGTAACCATCGGGGTAAACGGTGTATCCGTTCCAATGGAATTAAAAAAATATTACAAAGTGTTTTTTAATTTTGAGAATTGTTTTGTCACTTAGCTATGTCTCGTTCTTCTTATATTAAAGGACATATACCTGTCGTATCCCTATTTCGGACTATACGGAACCTCGAACTGTCCAATTTTCATAGGAAGGGCTTTATCTGGCATCTAGAAAAGGTACTATATCTGCTTTCAAGTATTCATACGTCAAGTTATGTTATCAACGGCCGTCACATTTGGTAGATATTATCAATACCTTTAAAATAACAATATAATAAAAGAGTAAAATGCCGTTGATCTTGGCTGCAAAAAAATTTGTTTGCATTCTATACAAGGCCTTTTTTATGGAAATTTGAGTGTAGGTATCGCAACAAATAATAACTTATAAGGTAACTATTACTTTGTTGAAGATACCCCTAGCCCTTCAGTCACTATCAATATAAACTCAGCCACAAGAACAGCCAATTCACGAGCTCTTCAAAAACCAGACTTTAGACAGCACAAATAAGTTATTATTTTTCTCAGCTTGAAGATACTGAAATGCTCTCACATATTGAGAAACATTACAGTACGTGTATTATTTATTAACACATTTAGTACAAAGCTTAAAACATCTATGACTAAATTCAAGCAATACGGAACAGAAGGGAAACTAGAAGACATGCATCCAAATTAGCATAAAAAGACTATTAGAAACGACATTAAACATCACATTAAAATACTACCTTTAATGAACCCATTCAAGTTTCTAGCGCAGACTTCCGCGTGGAAGACAATCAAACAAAATGTGAGTCTAAACTTCTAAACGGTTCAGCTACCCCTTTGGGTGAATTCTTATCAAACTGCTAAGCCAATCAATCTGTAATCTTGGTCGAATCGAATTATTTTGCTCTCTAGTGCAGAATGAATTGACCAATTTTATTCATTTAATACAATTACAGACTATTGGAGGTTAATCCTTCTTTGCTTAGGCTATATAAAACGTAGGGCATTTATTTATCATTTAATTAAAGGACAAAAATAAAATAAGTCCCCACCGCAGTCATAATGTCAATTTCATTTAGTCTGGTTTGCTAATGAAGGGTAGATGGGGGTTCAAATTCTAACTGAGAGTGCCGAGAGTGTTATTTTCTGAACGGTTTATCACTCTTCGGTGAGAAAATGAAGGTACATTTCCTCTGAAATAAACCGTCCCCATCACCAGCCCATTAGCTTAATTAATTCATGCTAATAACCCGAACGGTTAGTGATACACATTAAACAAAAATAATTAGGCTAGTAGCTTAGCTATGAAGAAGGAATAATTGATAGGAAATATCTCCACGTTTGAATGGAGGGAATGCGAAAAAATATATTTTAGGAAAAAGCACCCACAGTAGAACTACACCTGGCAATGATTTGAACCCTGACCTCCCAGTCACCGGCCAAGCAGACTATATGCATCTATCATTTTGGCCATGTGCCCAGAATAAGGTTAAGAGAACAATTAGAAGTGATAAATATTAATAAATAGCTTCAAGATTTGTCTTGAAAGGGGATGTAAAAACACTACGTTTGAAGAGTAAACTTTTTGTCAGTCAGAAACGCTCTCCGTGGTATTATCCATTCTGTTTTCATTTGTTACCCACAAGGGAAGTTTCTGATGGGGATACACTCGTGAGAATGATGAAACTTTGAGCGTTTGAGTTGTCCCCACGGGATGAGGGCAAACCACTGTGACATTTCCTGCGGCCGTGCGGTGATTACACGGTATGTATACCACCCTTACACCCTAGCACATCCCACACAGGACGATAACTTCAAAACACGTGAGTATGGTTTATCTTCAACTTGCAACATCGTGATCATATTTATATTATTCATAACCAAGACCCAGATTTTTATAACATGTCATTTTTTTTGGTACATCACAGACAATGCACATGTGCTCATAAACTCTGTTCATGACTACCTGGTTGTAAAAATGTTTAAATTATAGGCGATAATTTTTACAATTTTTTGTAATTTTGTTATTTTAGATCATACAATCTTGCTTTATATAATTTAGTTTCCATTTTTAGGCATATATGTTAGATATTATCAATGTTTTGTAAATTCACTAATAGCCAAACATAAGATTTTTCACCACACTATTGTCAAATTTAAAATAACTTTAAAAGAGCTTAGTACACTCTTTACTTTTAAAGAGAAAGTTACGCAGTTGTGTAAGGGGCTAACTATTTCAGGTATAATATACTTTGATATTCTTACGAATGGACATTTGGAACAATTTAAAAAATGCAAACATATTTTTTTGCTGTCAACATCGATATAATTTTACTAAATTATTAGTGTAGTTTTATAAGTATCTAATATATACATAAGACTATATAAAACAGAAAGTAAGTGTGTGTGTCTAGATGAGATGGAAAGCTGACATTTGGCAGGAAGTTAGAGAGACAACTCCAGATATCCAAATAAATCTTGAAATATGACATTTCTAAAAGTTAGTTAGAGAAAGGGGTTTGGTGGGTTCAAAACTTCCAGAACTAATAGAAATAACTACTTATCATTGTGGTTGAAAATGAAATTTTGGCAGGCAGCTAAAGGAAACTCTCCAAGTTATTATAAGAGTCTGAAATTTTTTCAAAGTCGGACCCCGGTAAATAGAAAAAGGGGAGTGTAAATGGAATAAAACATTAAGATGTTGTAGAAAATTTAAATTTTGCAGATAATTAGATGGATAGCCCCAGATAACCAATTAAAAAGTCTTAAAAATTGAAATTTATAAGTGAGAGAAATGGATTGAGAGAAGGGGGGATGGGTTAAAATTTCTAAAAATAATAGAAAATACTAATATTCTATGTGGTATAAAACTGTAATTCAAAAATGTATGAACTTTTTAAATTAAAAAATGCGACTCCGGGAAATAGGGAAAAAGTGGTGGAGGAGATTGTATAGTTAAAACAGAAAAAAGCCTTTATAGATGAAGAAGAACATTTAAATTTGTCAGGAATGTAAAGGGATAGCTTCAAATACTCGAATTAATGTTAAATATTTGTTATTTCTAAAAGGGAGCTGGTGAAAGGACTGTTCTAAAAATTTCCAAAACTAAAAGAATAAACTATTTCTCCCAGTGTAAGAAGATTGACATTTGTCAGGTGGGTATAAGAACAACCTCAACAAGTTTAAATATCTTAAAACTCTTAAATTTTAAAATGATGTAGTGGAAAATGGGAAAGGAGGATCACCTCAAAATTTACAAGGCTAATATAAAAAAAAAACTTTTGTGTGTGCGTGGTGGGGGTGGGAGTGAGGATTTGAAATTTTATATTCATCATTCATGGATAGCTGAATGACGTCTGAACATATGAAATTTAAAAATTGAGGTCCAGGAAATGGAAGAGCTTAAAATGTATACAACTAATATATATAAAACACTATTTGTGATGTGTCTAGAAGTTGAAATTCAACAGGGACGTTAAAAACCTATACAACCGAATAAGTATTAAAATTACAAAATGGGAATATGGGAACTTAAAACTTGACAATTAATTTTTTTTATAAAATATACTTTTACACATGCAAAAAAAACCACTGATTTGGTAAAGGGACCACCCACACGACCATAAAATTTAGAAAATTTGGAATTTTAAAATCAGTTGCTGGGAAATGGGGACGAGCGAGGGGGTCCCTAAAATGTCTTAAAACTAATAGAACAAAAACCTTCTCAATATGGTGGAAAACTTTAACTTTGTAAAGGTAGACAAAAAATGAGAGGCGTCAGTCTTGGCTTGACGTGGAATATGGGATTTGAATCCTAATTTTCTAAATTGGGGGTGGTTTTTCCTCAATCAATTCACACTATCCTTTCATGAAAATGCATCTACACTTCTTCTATATACCAACTTACTAATTCCTACTCCATTTGCATAAATATATGGACGTCAGTATGGACGGCTATTAAGATGAGTTCCATGTATATTATTTTCACAGTTTTAATTTTTTTTTGTTTGGAAAACTAGTTTTACAATTAAATTTTAAATTTCAATTGTTCAACTAGATAGTAATTAAATATCTTATCTTAAAAATAAACTATTTTTATCATTCAAATTAGATAGTGAAAATCTCTTTTTATTTATAATTCTTATATGATTCTTATATGGCATATATTATCGAATAAACGTTTAACAAGATCTGTTGTCGCATGGTTTGAGGTGTCACTTTCACAATATATAGGATATATGGGAATTAATGGATAATATGGACTATCGTTGAAAGGAAGGTTTTAACCCTGATTGGTTATAATAACTGTGTTTTTCCCTAAATGCTTTCCGCTTCTTCCTCTATGCAAATTTCAGTGCATTTACTGTAAATTATACTTTAATTATCCATAGGCATTTAGGGTGTAGGGTAATTAAAGTGCATATATCTCGGACGCATTTTAGAGGGGGTTAGGGGATAATAAAGAATACCAATTTATGTTTAGTAACTAAATGCTTATTTTCATAATTAACATAAAAAAAACTGAAATGTTTGAAATTGAAGTTTTCTTGTAGTCACACCTTTGTTGGCTTTGAGTTCATTATTGATTTAATCATGAAATTTTAATAATTAGATAAAACTGAAATGTTTGAAATGAAAGTTTTCGCTTGTAGTCAGACTTTGTTGGCTTCTAGTTATTTATTGTTTTCATTAGGCAATAAGTCATTTAAGTATTTTATTTAAAGTTATATGTGAGTGATAAAATAACTTTCATTTAATTTTTCATCTATTTTTTTTTATTTTGAAACGACACTGTCTTCTTTTTGTGTGGGTCACCACTAACTTTCAAGTTTTACAATATTATTTTCAAATTATTACAAAACACTTTGTACTAGTACATTGCATACTTTGATTATATACTTACCCGCATCTGCCAGCATGTGAATGAGCTAAGAAATCAACTTCATCTGGTCTGAATTTTCAGTGACAGGATGTCGGAGTTCAAATCTCGACCCGATATATTAAGGGTGGTCTTCTATAAATGGGTTTTGATTCTTTCTCAATTCCAAGGAGAATACATTTTTTTCCATCTTACCTTTTTCATATTCGCTTCATTGGTGCAAATATGTGGATAACACAGATCAACATTAAAACACAGCCCACAAAAAACCAACATAATATTTTAGAAGTGGAATAGTTTTATTAAATACCATTAACACCGTTGGGTATAAAGGCTGTCCTTAAATTATTCAGCCCATTATAAACGTTCATAAACTGTTAGTTTAGGAGTTGTCTTAAAAGGGTTTACAGTAATTAATAGCACAATTAATAACATTTTTGTTTTAATTAAGTAGATTACCACAGTTTAATCATTACTTCAGTAAATCAGATAGCTCCTAAAACAAAGAATTTATTAAGGATTATAAGGAGGTGAATAATTTATGGACTCCATTTATATTTTAATAAGTCGGCTGAATATCGTATGCAACCCGCTTCAGTGGTCGAATGATCTAAGGCATAGATTCTCAAAGTGGAAGATTGTAGGATTTGGAGAAAATAATAAATTAATGCTTTTCTATTAGACTAGATCTTACTACACACCCAAAAAAAAAACTATTCACAATTAATCACACAATTGGGGTAGGTTGAATAAAGGTAACATCTAGAAAAAATATACCCTCATTTGCGCGGGGGAAAAGAGGGAAACTATTTATATAAAGCCATTCCCAACTCACCTGGCTGTGATTCGACCCCGGTCCTTCCCATCATGGGTAAACCAGATTAGACTGGCTTGACGTTTATTCAGCGTAATCACATGCAGGGGTAAGGAATTATTCATGTACAAACACTACACCATTTTAGTTACCATTAAGTTTCCGGGCAGGTTCTAGTCGACATTTAGTTGACCTACCTGCCTACTCGGTCGAGGCGCAAGTTTCACTTGCAGAATAGGAAATGCTGTCAACAGATTTGGGTTCCATGTAAGTCTTTGATTCCAATAAATATTTGATAGCGTCACATTGGAGTTATAAACAACAGAGGAAGAGGGTGAGATCAAAGGCAGTGCCTATAACTTTAGAATAATTTTTTTTTTACAAGTACTGTGCTCTCTGGTAAATTAAACCGTTTGAGACATCCTATACTATTTTCTTAAGACACCCTATAATATTTTCATGCTTTTAAACATTTGATTAAAGTACGTTTATTGAAGTTTTAAGGTTTAGCTAGTACCACTTCAATGAATGTCCTATCATAGTTTATATAACAATGAAAATATTTGGTAAGATACACAAAACTATTTTTTTTGCAACTACTAGCATTTCCCAGAAGTCACAGTAGATTCCCTATAAATAAATACAATATTCAAAATCTAACTCATTTTAGGCACAACCTTAAAATACATATTTTTAAAGAGAATGAATTGTTAAGTTATTAAAAACCGTTAGGACTCATATAAAATTGAATACATGCTCAGCGCCAACTTATATAACTGACTTGATAAGTCTAGAGTCAAACCTTTTTTTTAGCACTGCGTCTTACTAGCCGTTCAGGTTTTACGCTATTTGAACTGTTAAAGTCCTCGTCGGATGCACTGGTTATTTTCTATAATGTGAACTTACATCCTTTTTTTTTTGTGTGAACTATCTCTTACTACTCCTACTCTATTCTTACTTTATTTACACTAATAATAATAATAATAATAATAATAATAATAATAATAATAAATTTATAATAATAATAATAATAACAATACATTTATAATAATAATAATAATAAATTTATAATAATAATAATAATAAATTTATAATAATAATAAATTTATAATAATAATAATAATAAATTTATAATAATAATAAATTTATAATAATAATAATAATAATAATAATAAATTTGTAATAATAATAAATTTATAATAATAATAATAATTATTATTATTATTATAAATGTATTATTATTATTATAAATGTATTATTATTATTATAAATGTATTATTATTATTGTTATTAGTGTAAATAAAGTAAGAATAGAGGAGGAGTAGTAAGAGATAGTGCACACAAAAAAAAAGGATGTAAGTAATTATTATTATTTATTATTATTATATGTAATTATTATATTATTATTATTATTGGTGTTTTAGGTTGAGTCGACACAATAAGGTCATTGGAGCCTTAGGACAATCAGTAAAAACATAGTAGAGTTCCCATAGGGGAAAGTAGTAGATAAAACAACTGTCAACACAAGACATTTACAAAATGAGACATTCTATAAGGGTGCAACTTAAATTGAATTTAAAAGATTCGCCTGACGTACAAAACGGAGTAAACAAATAACTCGGTTAGCACTGTCGCATAACAAATAAACAATGTCACCAATAAAATCGAGGGGCGTACTTGTGACAACCCACCAATGTGATGTCGTACTAAGGAGAGCTTCGCAAGGCTCTCCTCATTTCTCAGTAATAATCCACGGTTCGGAGAAGTATGCTCGATGAAGAGTCTTGTCACGACGACCTCCTCTAGTATAGAAATAAGTATAGAAGGGAACCATCGTCACACACCCTCCTTAATGCCACTCTACCTTGAGAATTACTAGGATATTTTGAGTCCTTATCATCTTGGGAGGAAATTTAACACAGGTAGGGTAAGGTAACATCTAGAAAAAAAAATGCAAAATATGACAATTAGCAATGTTTCTGATCATTTCAGAAACACCGACAAAGTAAGGAAGCTGGCATCCGCTTTACCTGGATGTGTCATTAATTGCGATTATCTGACCCTCTGCCTCGGCCAGACTCTTTTAGTTGGTGTTGTCTCTACAATCGGTACAGTCCCAATGAGAAATTTAATGAAATATACATTTGAAATCTATACTTACTACGTTCAATTCGGAAACATTAGTAAAATTAATGAGTAGAGTTAGGTTTAAAAAACCAAATAAATTCTTATTAATGACATTGTATACACAAATTGAGATAAAATAATATTATAAGGGTACAAAGAGAACAGTATTTATATATGATTAAAAATGATGTGATTTTACCACTTTTAAATTTCCGATACATTAAAAAAAATATATTCAGCATATGAATACATCATTGTGTACAACTCATATGAATGTCTAGTTATACTAAGTTTAATTCCCACACACTCTTTACTTTACCTTAACATGGTGCACAAAAATTATATTATTATTAGCACCGCGTCTTACTACCCGTTCGGGTTGTACGCACTTACGCTAATGTGCAATGGTATGGTGATTGTGAGATGAAATGGAGGACCTACAGTTTAACGTGGAATCCGAACCACGGTGAAGGCCTGGCATTCATCACATTCACAAGTTGTGATTAATACACGTCTTGTCAGAGGTGAAGGAAGGGTTTGGCAATCAGATAAATCTGTGCCGGGACCGAGGATTGAACCCCGGACCCTAAGCACAGAGGTCCGACACGCTACCCCTAGACCACCAGGTCACCCCACAAAAATTATAAAATAGCAAGTTTCACCCCTTATAGCTTGTGAATTTAATGAATAGAAATCAATTAATATTTATTTATATTTAATTATACACTTGCTAAAATAGTGCAATATTGTTGAATGATATTAATGGACGGTAGCTTGTACTGAACAAGGGTTGAAACGCACTGTTAGTGCCAGGTGAGTGCCAGGTGAGTGCCAGGTGAGTGCCAGGTGAGTAGAACTACACTTCAAGCATAACTCCTTAGATCTAAAAAACACTACACCCAAATCCACCTCAGGAAGCAGATGTATTGTCTCCTTGACTGCTTGGTCCACCAGATCATGGCCTTAGAGACAGACATGACCAAGAATCCAGGGGAAAGCTGTCTGGGGTTTTCCCTAGTGAAGTGGGGAATAGGAAGATATACTGACAAGGAAATATATATGAATTTGCGTTTAAGAAATGTGGGAATTAATTTAGGAAATAAAAGGATACTAAAACATTTTTTTTTTCCAAATTATATCTTATGCCTATAAAATTACTCCTGGAACATAAAATGCCTCACCTCATTAGGTCGTCCCAAGGATCCCGTCGGGATTATGTAGGTCATAATTGTGTACTTTCTTTATGTTGCAGTAGATGTCACACCTTATGTTTTGTCAGTGTAAGGTATATTTTGGAAAAATTTAATTTTTAAATATTTTTATTTTTAATTATGCTGACATAAATTGTAATTAGTAATACTTAGCACCGCGTTTTAGTACCCGTTCGAGTTATACACTTAAGTACTAATTAAGCCAATGGGTTAGGAATTGGGATGGCTGAACATAGAGGAAGTGAATCCGCATTTGCATAGAGGGAGAGTGGAAAACCATTTAGGAAAAACCACCCACAGTTTACCCGAGTGAAATTCAAACCTTGATCTCCCCGTCTTCGGCAGTCCAGCTCAACACGAAACTAGCAAGTTAGCCAACTACGCCACCGAGGCGGGTATCATAAATTGGATATGTTTGAACGGATAAGGTAAGATCCGAAATACGGATCAGGTGTAAATCCAGGATAGCTGATAGGCCTATATATGACCTTCAATGGCTATACAGTGCAGTACGTTAATAAATAGTTAATAAATAAATACAGAATCTCGTCTTGTATAGTTTACTGGTGACAGGGAGGTTGGGGCTAGAATACCAAGAGGTTGTACTGAGGCTAATTTGCCTAAATAGCTTACTACTTTTCATTCCTCATCGATATATCTTTAGTGTTAATGTGCAGAAATCCCGGTACGTGGTATAAAATATTATCATCTAGCATCCTGTAACTTAACCACATAAATTAAACCATGATAAAGTTTGTCTACACAATTTTAATAAAACAAAAAATAAATAAATAAAATCGAGATACTATTTTCAAACACACGACACTTGAAAACTTATAGTGTGCGACTTTTAGACACACAAGTATTAATACTTTAGTACAGTTATTTTGTTCTGTTAGCATGAAAAGTTGAGAAAAAAAAACGCATACTTTTTTGTTGTCAAGATTGATTATTAGTAGTATTTGTATTGTATTTGTGGTATTGGTTATTAATTATGAGTATTATTTGTATTGATTTGGTATTATTTCATAGGTATTTATATTATCTATAAAAAGGGATAGGTGCAGTTCAAATGACTTTACATATTAATACGAGAGTATTGTATTAGTATGTAAAATAAATGTCAAAAAATTCCTTCCTATCTAAATCAAATTGTAGTTTGAAGTTTGAGGCTGCAAATAATATAGTTTTTTAGCCCCGTCTTTTACTATCCGTTCGGGCTGTACACCTCAACTAACTACGACAATGTATTAAATATGAGAAAGGCTGAATTTGGAGAAAGTGCATTCTCATTTACGTGGAGAGACTGAATACCATTTAGGCAAAAACACCCTATAAAGATCCAACAAATTTGAACTCTGATCTACCCGTTATCAGCAATCGAGTCTATTGCTAGAGT
This sequence comes from Timema bartmani, assembly GCA_902151455.1. Taxonomy (NCBI): domain Eukaryota; kingdom Metazoa; phylum Arthropoda; class Insecta; order Phasmatodea; family Timematidae; genus Timema; species Timema bartmani. The sequence goes on from CABFWB010003335.1 coordinate 65,303, forward strand.
GATGGCTTATATCATTCGGCCACCCAATCGGCCTATAAATAATGTTGTTTTAACCTTAAATCAATAAATAATGGCGGTTTTTGAAACTGTAACACACTCAAGTATTCTATAATTGAAACTATTCTATCTAGGCTAGATAGATATTTTTTACAATAAATTTCATTGAACACACAATTTTTTCTACATTTAATTTTAAAATGGGTAGGAATTTAAGAAATAGTTTTCTATGAACTCATTCACATACATATGTTCAATAATATGTTCTAATAACTAGACAAAGGGGATATCAATGGATTACAATGTTTAAAATTTCGTCTCACCAATCTTACGAGTTTTTAGTAAATACATATTTTGAGATAAAAGCGAGAGAATGTATTTGCGGTGCAGTGTATCATTTATTTTTTATTACAAAAAATACAAAATGACCTTTAACTCCATCTGAGTTGGTTTCTGGGCCTATAATTCCTAAGGTGATTTTATTATTATCATCATTGGAGTTTACCAATGACACTATAAAGGTAATATAACATCATTAAAATAATTTTACTCATGTTAATGTGTACAACAAGATCCATCATTTCTGAACATTTTTTTAACAACCTGTATATGCATGTGTGTGTGTGTGTGTGTGTAATTTCTTTTAGAAAAAATCGCTTGTTGTTACTATGCATAGTTTCTCAGAAATAGGGTGTACAACTTTATCGTTATTATGTGGTAGGTGTCCATCCTAATCTTAAATGTCACCTTCTTTTCTTATACTTTATAGATTTGTTTAACAAACATTTCGCCTAACGTCTCTCTTTTGATATTTCAGAAAACCACTCATACAATAATTCAACAAAAATTAAAAATTAAATTTTGACACAAAATCTGTATTTTTTAAATTTGTAGTACAGACCCTCTATTAAGTTTATTAAATGGATATTAATACAAATTTAATTTCTTCTAAGACAAAAATTTAAACTATGCTATCATACCATAAACAAAAAGGAACACAACATATTTTGTTTTCATTTGAAATTTAAATGAAAGTTAAACATAGTGGTTAATGTTTAAGGTGATGTTTCATTTTCTCCATGAGTTGAGAAATCCTAGGTGTGAAATAGGAAAATGACAAAGAAGATAATTTTTGACATTTAGTTCTCTCATTTGTTTTATTCTTCTATTACAAATCTTGTTGAAAACTTATTTTACATAGATACGTGGAGGGAAATTCAACTTCGCCACCCAGCGTCCTACCTTCCCGATCTGTCTAGGATGTCTTAACAGCCATGAGAGACCTGAATTATCAGAATACAAGTCAAACTGGCGGTGTTAGAGATATACTCTAAATCGATCAGTGGCGTATACTATTCCGAGGTCCTCCAATTCGAAGATAGAATAGTTACGTTCATGGGTATGCACAGTACGGCTAGCGTACGTGATTGGTCGAAGAAAGTGTTGTGGATGGTGAATGATAAAAGGGAAGAAAATTTTGACACAGAGGAAGTGCATAAGTCAGATACAGAAGAAATGGACGAAGACCAAGAACATGGTAAGGAGGACTTTAATCAACAGCTGTTAGATGATGATGATGATGAATGTGGTAGTGATGCAAGGTATTATATAGTTAAGGACAATTTAAAATGGACAAAAGAGATTCCGACTCGAAATATTCGTACCTACGATCATAATATTGCTGTTCATCTTCCAGGACCTAAAGAAGAAACTAAGGCTGCGCAGACGCAACTTGACCGGAATTGTTTTCAGATTCAATAGTTTTGAGAATAGTTAGCTGTACTAACATTTAACTCGAAGGAATAAAAAAATATCTTTGTTCCTGAGAGAAACGCAAAGATTACAGAATATACAGAAATGCGTGCATTTATTAGTATTTTGCTTCTTTCTGGTAGTTTAGGCAGTAACAGAAAGAAAACCAATACTATTTGGAATAATTCTCGGGTTTCTGATGTGGACACTAGCTATCTATCAATGAGTGAAAATAGGTCACTTCCTAATATGCTACATAAGATTTGATGGTATTCGTGATCGAGCACAGCGAAGTGAATTGGACCGGCTAGAACTCATACCTGAATTATTTGAATTGTTTGTTCAAAACTTCCAACGTTTTTATACACCAAGTGAATACTGTACTATATATGAACAATTGGTGAAATTTCGTCGAAAATGACCTTTTCACATTTTAATGCCCAATAAACCAGCGAAGTATGGCGTATGTTGTATGTGCTAAAACTACGTATGGATTAAACTTAGAAGTATACGGGGTCACACAGCCTAATGGACCATACAAAATTTAAAACTATGCAGAATACGTGGTTTTGAGGTTCATTCATCCAATCACAGGAACCAACCGCAATCTGAGAGGCGACAACTGGTTTACTTCGATATCTCTTGTTGAAAAATTGCTGATTGAAAATAAACTGGCTTATATAGGAACAATTCGCAAAAACAAGCGCCAGATTCCTAGAGATTTTCATCCAAATGTTAAACGGCTAGTCAATTCTTCTTTCTTCGGATTTCACAAAAACAAGATTCTTGTATCTCACTGTCCCCAGAAAAAGAAAGCAGTATTGATTCTGTCAGCCATGCATTATGACACAATGATTGACAGTGAAACATGTGATTTATAAAAACATAACATTATAACATTTTATAAAAATAAAAAAGGTTGAGATTGACGTTCTTTATCAAATGTGTGCAAATTACGAAACAGCTCTCAACACAAATCGTTGGCCTATGGTGATATTTTTTACCTTTTTAATAGTCATGGCATCATTGCTTTACGCATTTACACAGCCAATCAGAGCCAGAAGCCAACACCAAGAAGTGAATTTTTGGTTGACTTAGCACATTAGTTAATTAAACTACAGGGTGACCTGGTGGTCTAGTGGTAAGGTGTCAGACTTCTGTGCTAGGGGTCCGGGGTTCAAACCTTGGTCCCGGCACAGATTTATCTGAATGCCAAACCCTTCCTTCACCTCTGACAAGACGTGTATTAATCACAACTTGTGAATGTGTGAAATGCCAGGCCTACCACCGTGGTTCGGATCCCACGTTAAACTGTAGGTCCTCCATTTCATCTCACAATCACCCTACCATTACACATTAGTGCGTATAACCCGAACGGGTAGTAAGACGCGGTGCTAATAATAATAATAGTAATAATTAAACTACAAATCAACAGACAAATTGAGATTCCAAACTTTCCAGTTTCACTGAAAAGGAGAGGCAGAGAATGTCTCGGGATTGAAGAACCACGATGTCAACGGCCTAAACTGTACACCAAGGTTTATTTGTGCTACATGTTTGGGAGGGCCAGGGACAAATCTGCATGGACCACTCAGCCGTGGTGTGTAGGCCATGATTGAATGCGCAGGAGTAAATGTGTTTAAAAAAATATGAAAGAATTTGGACTTATTAATAAAATTACATTTCATTTAAAAGGGACATTTTTCATTATATGATATTTTTGGCAATTATGTTGGTCGCCACCCGTTGAGGGTCCTTTATAAAAAGCACATATCTGATTTCAAATATGATAGAACAAAATCTAAATTAGCTGAATATCTAAACAAAAATCCAACCACCAACCAAAACCAATCAATCAATCAATATATGACATTTCTTCACTAGTCTCATAAAGGGGGGAAAAAACAGTAGAGAATTTATTTATTCAAGCAGCTTTATTAAAAAATAATAAAAAGTTAATTAATGATTGGTTACAATTTGAAAACCAAATCATTGTAAACACCATACATTGTTTACCTAACCACAAAAAAAAAATCATATAATTTAACAAATTCCACCTGTCCCTCTGAACTTCATTTTATCTTTACCCTATTCCCACTTTTTCCGCTCCTCCTTTCCACAGTAGAAAGTATACCTAATCGGGCCAGTGTTGAGAAGATAAGGCACCCTTACTCTTATCCTTCCACTTTTCTATTTATCTATCACCACTAATTTTTTCTGTAACATTTTTAATCGCTTCAACACTCCACACCTAAAACAATCTCAACCATGGTATATATTCTTCTCGAACTTTATAGTAATTTCCAATTCTTTCCTGTAATAGATTATAAATACACCATGGATTTGGACACTCCCAATCAGTGTAGCAGTCATATCTTAGCAACTAACATCTGTGCTTCGAGGACTTGTAAGTTTGACTGTTCAAGTTTAAATTTCATATTAATTTAATCTTTTCAATTTTACATTATTACAATTTCAATCTAATTTATTAAACTCAACCTATAAATTTGATCAAATCTAATGCTCCTTTATTTATGTCATTTATAATCCTGAATATGGTATTAATATACCGAAACATGTCGAGTTAATAATTCATCTGCTGATTTTTACCAGCGTTTAACTTCAGTGAGCATTGAACTAATTCTATATATAAGACTTTAAATTCCACAATTTTAATGGCAATATTTATAAGATATATTTTTAATAACAATTATTGATTCATGATTTGCTAGTCTTTCATTTTTTGCTATTTGACCATCAATTAATAAAATGTTGTTACATTATATATTGTTCATCAACTTTCGTTTGTGGTTATTAATTGATTCATGACTTTATAGCTTACATGTTCTTTAAATCAAATATTGTAAATATTGTTCTTGACATACCTCAATGATACATTTTAACAACCAATGCGTACCAATGGGGTAATATTTTTATATCATAATTCATAATATAGTACTTATTCTATCATTATTGCATATATTATATTTCTATTTCTAACCACTATTCAAACTTTAATATCTTAAGACATTCATTTATTAAAATTTCCAATTTATAATTGTATTTCAAATCAAAAATTTTTACTCCACACTTCATATTTTACTTTGATTAAATTTTGTCAATCCGCAAATCTTTTTCAACTTAATTTTCCTCAGAATTTTGTCTAATTCTTTTTATAATAGTCAATTAACTTTCAACTATTCAATCCATATTATTTGCATGACAACAATATTGTTGTTAAACTTACACGTGCAGAACCAAAATACTGCATTGTAATGTATTGTGATATAAAATAGGATCCAAACTTTTTTTTATCCTTTAAAAGTCTTACTGCCAATCAGAGCTATTTAAATTTAACTACAATTAGGGAGGATGAAGGTACAATTTAAAGGAAACCGACCAGCATTTACACAGAGAAAAAGAGGAAAATTATTTAGTAAAAACCACCCTTAGTGCACCAAGCTGGTATTTGAGCCCCGACCTCCCTGTCATTGATATACCAGAATCCATTAGCTTGACGTATAATCCGCGTGTCCGTCAACGCTGATAGTATTTTAAATTAGTTTTTAATTTATATTTTTATATAATCATGTGTTTAAAATATTAATGCTAACCAATTAATAACACACCATTAAAACTATAAGAACAATTGACGGTGATATCATTTAAGCACGAGCGTGCTGATTTCACTGTCATTTGATATATTTTTCATTTAAAATAGATCACAAACAAATAATACAAGACGGACCTGATGCATTTGTCAACGGTACCGATGGTGTTGACACTTTAAACGAAATCATTAATATTGGATGATCTATCAAAAGTGAAAAAAAAGGTTCAATTTTTTAAAAAAAAGTACGGGAAATCATGCTTATTTTTTGTGTGCGCCGTATCTTACTGTCTGTTTGGTTGACCCACATAGTTTTAGTATATTGTGCTGGGATGAAGAAGATAAGAGTTTAGAGGAAATTAGCAAGTATTTGCGTAAAACGAGCTTGGTAAACCATTCTTCCTGATCGTGATTTTAGCCTTGACCTCCCCGACATCAGCAATGCACTCAATTGCGAGAGTGTTGCCTTACCCCATTTGGCCCCTGATTACGGGTGTATCATGACTTATAGAACGATATTTTAACTTTAATTGTATTAAAAACTGTTACGATACAGTGATAAGTAATTTAATTTTCCTCTTACATCTCACTACACGTCTGGTCTATACGCATTTAAACTACGCTAGTGAAATAGAGTTAAGGATGTTAGCATTTAGAGGAAATGAACTCACATTTACGTTAAGAGAGAATGGGAATTTCTTTAGTAAGATCCACCAAATTTTTTTCTCTTAGCACCACGTCATACTACCCGTTCGGGTTATACGCTTAAGTACCAACTACGCCAATGGTTTTAGGGACTAGGAAGGTTACATTTAGAGAGAGTGTATCCGAATTTGCATGGAGGGAGATTGGAAACAATTTTGTAAAACCACCCTCAATACACCTGACCAAGATGAGAACCTCGATCTCCCCATCATCGGTAGGCTAGTCTCTACAGGAGTAGCGGGTCCACCCACATTAAACCAGGCTGGTAGTTGAACTCTGAGTCAACCGCAGCAAACCAAACTAGATGAGCCACACATTTTACCAACGTGGCCACCAATGCTGGATATACGGTAATTTAATGAACAGTATTATGTTACACAAATGTTTACTGACAGTTTAAATATAAAATTATTTTTCAACCAAATTAAATCTGAAAGGGAAGCTCACTTGATGAAGACACACTACCATCTCGTTGTTTTATGACGAGTTGAAGTATAAATTTGGCGACAAGATCTGTAAATAAACAGGCGTAATAAAACTGAACAGATGCTATTGTTTCCATCAAAACTTGGCAGACATGAAAATTATGTTGTGGCGTACATTCGACCTCAGCACGTAATTTCAGACATGCTGCCTTGGTGACTAATGCAGATAAATTGTAAATCAATTTGTAATAGAATACCTGATGATAAATGAGTGTGGTCGAGTCTAATTTTGTCCTGAATTGTGGAGTTTGTGACTATATGAGAAACATTTCAACACATTTGAACTAGATACTAGAATGTTTCTATAGACAGTATTCGTGACCTAAATAGTTTTTGGCTGTGTGCCTGTTTGATTGCGTGTATGCGTGTCTGCATTTATACCAGGGGGAAAAAAATTTAACTCTGTGTGATGAAGTTCAACAGCGAAAAGACCCGCATCGGAAGGTATGCGAACTAAACTTCAAGCTCTTCTAGTTTGGTTTGTCGGTGACAGGCAGACTAGGGCTCGAATCTTAAACCAATACTCTTAGGGTGGATTATACTAGATTGTTTTCCATCCCTCCTCATAGTTCTGCATTCCTAATCTCTTAGCCCGTTAGTGAAATACATGTAGGTAACCTGGACAATTAAGAAGAGGACGCCGTGAAAAAACAATGATCAACAACAGTGAAAAGAATGATGATTCACACTTGAGAAATGAAAAAAAAAAAAAAAATCCTCTCATTTATTTGATGCACAAATATTTAAATTCNCTTGAGAAATGAAAAAAAAAAAAAAAATCCTCTCATTTATTTGATGCACAAATATTTAAATTCATTTGTTTGTTTGTTTCTATATTTATTTTAAAAACCAACCTTTTATCAAAGTTTTGGTCTTCAATAATAATATAATTTAATTTTCTTTAATAATGATTTTACTGGTCATTTTCTATGGGTTTGAAACGTATTCTTGTACCTTATAAAACGAAAACAAATTTTGAGTGTTCGAAAACAAGGTGCTTAGTAATATATTTGGTCCAAAAAAAGGATGAGGCTACTGGGGAGTGGAGGAGGTTACACAATGATGAGGTAACTAACCTATTCTCATCACAAGACATTAATATGAAAATCAAGTCACGTAGATTACGGTGGGCAGGACACGCAGAGCAAATAGGAGAATCTAGAACCATGTTGAGGATATTGATGGGAAAACCCAATGGGAAGAGACCATTGGGAAGACCTAGATGCAGATGGGAGGATAACATTAGAATGGACTTGAAATAAAATGGATGTAATGAGGGAGACTGGGTAGATTTAGCTCAAGATAGGGATAGGTGGCATAATTTTATAAGTGTGGCAATAAACTTACCAGTTCCTAACGCCAAATAGTAATTTAATAAATAGTGGATATATTTTTGATAAATTAATGTACTTAAATAATTATCTGAACAAAAATTTATTTCCCTCTAATCGACAGCCAAATATTTACTTCTGCTCGTACACCAACGGCGATACATCTTCAATTATTTACTGAAGGACTTTGAAGATCATTAACGGTTATCTTGAGTCCATGAAAACTTAAGTATTTTAATTAAAATATATGTAATTGTGCAATAGATTTACACAGGTGAAATCTTCTGGCCTTCTCAATGTTGGGAAGGTTAAAGATGTGAAATTTTGAATAGATTTGGAAAAATGAGAAGAAAAACATAATTAAAAAACACAGTTCTGCTTTCGGTTCGGATAGAATATTGTTTTTTTCGGTTGGTTTTCATTGTGAGTTAATAGAATTTTTATATACCAAGTATCATCTCAGAATTTTCAGTCCATTCTAGTAGCCGTGGTTTTTATCCATGGCTTTGAATTCCTTGAAGATTTATTGAAGAAATGTTTCTGCAACTTAAACAAATCTTCAGATAAAAACTTGTCAGAGCAGGGGTTTGTCATGGGTGTCCAAGCAAGTTTTGAAATGGTTTTAATTTTTTATTTAAAACTATATTTTATATTTTCCGGATTTTGTGATTGACGCTTATTCTTTGATTTATCTTAATTTATCTACAGACTTTAGGTCCACCATTTGTCGATAAAATTTATGTGAATACAATTCAGTATTTTACTTTGGATTGTTTGTGGAATATTGAAATGGAGACCATTTTGAGTGGGTATAATCAAAGATGTTGTGAATATTATTACAATGTATACAATTTAGGATTTTAATTTGGGTTGTTTGTTTGAGAACTGTCAGATTAGAGATGATTTCGAGTGATTCAATTGGATATATTGTGCATATATTTGCAGCTGAAACAATTCAGAATTTTAATTAGGGTTGTTCGATTGAGAAATGATGGAGCTAGTACCATTATAAATATATACAATTCATTCGTATTTGATTTTTCAGTATGGTATGGTCTCTCATGCATAAACTATTTCTTATGTTTAAAACATTTGATTAAAAATATTGTTTAGACATGATCAACTAACTCAAAAATACAAAATACATTTCAAATTAATATTTGGTGTGGATGATTTATGTTCACAAATATCCTTTTAAATATGTTGAAAAATAATATCTGGACTCGAAAATCTAGCCTTGTACCTTTATCTTAGTGAAAAATTACATTATATCACCCTCTGATCAGATTTATTAATCACTCATTGTTTAATTGGGATCTATTCCAGTATTTAAGTATTCTTTACCATTATCAACCATATTTTTAAAAATTTCAGATAACGGAATCGCATAACAAATAAATTATCATTTAAATGATTTAAGCTATTATTTGATGACACAGGGCATATAATTTTAATAAATTGGAATGCACCAGAGTGCAACTATGGCTAATATTGCAGATACAGTTGGTTTTAATTCAGCAGGAACAACATTTTAGCCGAATGCTATATTAATGACTTTAAGAATTTACTTAGATTCTAGTACCACGTTTATAAATGTATGTTCAGTTTATCTATGTTCCCACTAAACAATATTAGGAAAAAAAGATAATAATGGTTGAAATTTAATTCATCGATCAACCTCAAGCTCAACTTAGTAACATTACTGGAAAAGCCTACTCTCAATTTACCTAGTCAGAATTTAAACTCAATTGTTTCGGGAAACTCTGGAATATAAATTTGTTTTATTAAGAAAGTTATAACCGACATCGATGGGCACGTAGACATAAAGTCAAGCTCATCTTGTCTGGTTTAGGGGGCGGCCAGACTGAGCGATCGAGCGCGCGAGCGACTAAAATATAAAATAGGACACATTGGTTGTAATGAGAGGTGGCCAGACTGGAGTGCGCGAGCGAGCAACTGATCGCGCACGCTTGAAAGATAGAAATGGTTCTCTCTTTCAAGCGGTTGCACTCGACCCGGTACAGTCTAGTTTACAGGCGCTAGGCAATATTATTTTATGTTGGTTCATTGAGTGCTAGGAACATTTCTCATTTCTACATTTTTATTAATATCGATAGGCTTAGCACACTTGCTACTAACGGGCTAATATAATTGGTAAGATCATAAACCATACCTATATATATGTAAAACTGATATGTTAAAATGCTTCAATATTATCAAAGTAGGCCTTTACAAATAAGAATCACCATTAGCGTGGAGAGAGGATGAGAAAACCACAACAATAAATCACTTGTTAAAACCCCCCTTAGTTCAATCAACCAAGATTAGGAGCCTCCTCGTCAACAACTAACGAGAGCTATCTGCTAATCACGCACTCGCCAGTCTGGCCACCCAGTCGCTTGCGCGCTTGCTCACACGCTTATCAGTCTGGCCGAACCCTTACTCCAAGCGTGATTTATAGAATGATACTTGTGCCAGTTTTCATGGAATACATTTTATTATTTATATGTTATACTTTTGATTCAATTAGGTTTTACTCTAGGCATTCTTTCTTTTTAAAGGATAAATTTGTGAGCTTTGATAATATTATCCTTGTAAAAATGTGAGACACAATGTTTTAAAAATAAGATATGGTTCTTTACTCATACAATATTATATAAATATATTTTTTAACCGCGTCTTAATACCCGCTTGGTTTGTGCGCATATAAAAAGTAAATTTATTCAAACTAATGTCACAAAATGTGCTTCACCTAGAATATGATCAAGGTGGTCCAACTCACAAACTCACATTGACCTACTTTGTCTTTAAAATATAATTATTTAGCAAGAATGATAAAATTGTTATTAAATAAAAGCTTAGCATAAAGCAGTGTTAGTATGTCAATTTAAGATTATTAGCGAAAGCAAAATAAAAAATCAAATTGCGGCTCTGAAGCAGAAAACTATATATTTATATATTTGCACTAACACAAATATAAAAAAAGTAGCTGAGTATTAGAATAGCTGTTGATCTTATCACAATCCTACTTTACTCATCCTCAGTGCAGACAAACACTTAATTGATTTTTTAAAACATTGAAACTAGCCTGCATTATCAGCAGAGGCAGTAATTTTCTTAGCTTTTATCGAGTGGTCAAGCTTCTTTAGATTATTCTTTCATATCAATAAAATGAAGAAAGGGTTCTCTACTAAGAATGGTTAGTTTTACTACTGACTGACTACATTATGGCCCTATCCAATAAGCTGTGCCTTAGTGGATTTATGAAAGATAGGATTGCTACATTTCAGGGTAAATCAAGGGTACAAACATATTCCAAGAAAATTTTCCAAATGTGTATACTTAGTGAGAACTCTTTTAATTTAAATTCATTAAAAAATTCTCCAGGCGAATTGTCCATTTACATTTCCACACGAGGTCTTGAAAATAATCTTTTTCTTGTATAAACGATTTTCTTAGATTTTAAGAGTATATTTAAATGACTTTAGTGGTGTAGTTCCTTAGGTCTTGTATTGTAATTGAAGACTAGTCTAGAGAAGAAAGTGTATTTTTTAGCCAAAGTCAAAATAAGAAAAACCTCTAGGTGACAATTCTGTGTTAAGTTTTGTCAAGGCCAATTAAAAATGTATTATTGTTCATACAGTTTCTAGCACTAAAAATGGTTTATTTATCATTATTGAGCTCACCACATTAAAGTTATCCTATTTTATTCTGCTCTTTTCACTCTGATATTCATCACATTCAGACATTTTCTTTAGCTTGGTTTCACAAAAATCAAATCAATCTCTACGGCCTTCCAGATACAGATATTTTATCAGAGAATTTTACACCTACATACGACCGTCGTTTAAATGGGTGGTTACGCATTTCAGGGATTTAATTACTTTGTTAAATATTTCTGAGATACTTATCCAAAATTTTGTAAGTATTTAAGAACCCACTGGTTGTTAGATATGGCTCAAGCCTTCATTCAGCCTCAGCATGAATTTCAGAATTTCATTAGGACTTTGCACATTATTACCAGGTCTGAGTGAAAGATATAGTATGAAATCATGAATGCACCGACCACGTTATTTTTCACGGACCAAAGCATAAATATAAATAAAATATTTTATATCAATCAAAATAATATGTATTTAAATGAACAAACAAGTCCTTACAAAATTTTGTACACATGTCCTACTCTTAGATATCGTTCTTTAATATTTTACATCCCCTTTCTTGCAGATTATAATTTCTTCCCAACGGGTGCTTAAACTTTAAAATAAATATGACTTTGCTTCTCAAACACTATCATTAAACTGCTGATATTATGTTAGTATAACTTTAATATGGACGATCTAAGAGATTAATATACATGGTTGTTTTAACATTACAAAACAAAATTAATAACAAATGGTTCAATAGCTCCTATACTCAAATATATGTTACTGCCCAGTATTCTATGCATGTAACATATTAAGCTATGATCCACAATAATGCAACACAGATTGAACTCTATATATACCACAATATTATTCCTGAATGTATCTGGTCGGTTGTTTAATATCGAGCAATGTGAAGAGAGTTAGAGAGAATCATCCCATTACTCTACAGAGGTTTCATTATGACAAATACATTTCTCACGGGAATGTTATGGAGATTCAAATTCAATAAAATAAGCTTACACCACATTTGGGTAACACCTCATTTAATAGCTTGTTAAATTATGGATAAAATTATTGCTTGATTATCAGATACAAACGGAAGCATATATATTTTTTCTAGTTTACAGAATTTACTGTTTGTTCGGACAGTTCGCTTATTTACTCTAGTATGTTAGGGGTGATCTGGGTATGGCATAGGTTAAATGTGCCTACATTTGAGTGGAGGGAAGTTGGGAAACTATTAATGAAAATGTACTTTTGAACACCTAGTTGGATTTCTAACTCTGTCGAACGCATCGTACTATCAATCCAGATCACACAAAGCAAGTTTCTTATCCCGCGTGCCCACTGATGCGTCTTGGCAATAATTTATTTTAATTTTATCTATATGAGCTGAATTTTTGAAAAACTTCTATTAACCTACATTATGCATTATATACTTAGTGCGTAATGCATTCAATTATTTCTTAAGACGCGATCATAAAGTATATAATTCAATTATTTAGTTAATAGCACCTGCAATATAGAGTAGATGCGATACTTATGAACAATGATGTAGTGAATAATATATTAAATTTTGCCAATAAAATAAATATTCCTATTCTTTAGTTATTTAGCGCCTGCAATAATAGAAAATGCAATTTTCTTGAATAGTAACGTAGCGCATATTGTATTTAATTTCATTTAACTGTTCCATCAAAATAATAAATATACTTATTGTAAAATTATTTAGCGCTTGCAATAATAGTATATGCAATTCCTATGTACAGTAATGTAGCGCATATTGTATTCAATTCTATCTAACGGCGCTATCAATATAATAAAATATTCTTACGTTATTTAGCGCCTGCATTTAATAGTATATGCAATTCCTGTGGACAGTAATGTAGCACATATTGTATTCGATTATATCTTACGGCGCTATCGATAAAATAAATAACCATATTCTTTAGATTTTAGCACCTGCAATCATAGTATGTGAAATTCTATAGATAGTAATGTAGCACATAGTGTCTTCGATTCTATCTTATCAATAAAATAAATATTCCTATTATTTAGCTAAGAATGCCTGCAATGTATTTAAGAGGCAATATTCGTGTTCATTTATGTTGCTTGTGGTATATTATAATACTCCTCACGACACTAAAATTATGCCACTAAGGATTTATTTTAGTAAAATCCACTTCAGTGGACGCATGGTCTAAGGCGATACGTTCGCAATAGATTATACTACCGATGACGGGAATATTGTGGTACGACCAGTCGGGTGCACTGAGGTATTTTCCTAAATCGTTTTCCACTCTCTCCCTACGTGAATGAGGTTACAATTCTTTTAAATTCAACCTTTATAATTCCTAAACCCCTGATGTGATTATTAAATAAGCGTAAAACCCGAATGGGTAGTAAGAAGCGTTGCTTAAAATACATGGTACATTGCACCACACAGACTTTACTCCCGCTTTTGTCTTAGAATACACATTTATTAAAATCTCGTAAGATTTGTGAAACGGAATACTAGGTCTAGACATTGTTGTAGAAACATTACACCAAAGATCATAAATGAAATAATATACACTGTTACTTACTCTATGGCATCAAGAACTAGGAACTCTGATACAGAAAAATTGAGCAAAGCGAAACATCTCTGTCACCCAAAGAGCGTAAGAATCAAATACATTTTAAAATACCTTAATGAAAAAGTAGATACATTTACTTATAGCTCAGAAATTATTAGTTCTATAAAAATATATTTCAACTAAAATATTTCTTACCTATGATAGTACTACAACTTAGCAACGATAAGTTATTTCTTATCTCAAATAGTTGAGGAGATAAGATCAAAATTAGAAAATGTCCACAATGCAAAGTACTTACAAAGTCATTTTCATGAAAAAATGAGAACTGAAATTTTGTGTATAGTGATAAACAGTGTGTATATATATTATTATTACTATTATTATTATTTAGCACCGCGTCTCACTAACCGTTTGGGTTAAACAATTAAGTACTAATTAAGCTAATGGATTAGTAATTGAGAAGTTTGAGTTTAGAGGAAGTGAACCCGCATTTACGTGGAGGGAAAGTGGAAAATCATTTAGGTAAAACCATCCCAGTTCATCCGACCGAGTCTCGAACCTTGATTTTCCCGTCCTCGGCAGTCAGTTCAACAAGACTAGCGCGTTAGCTAACTACGCCACCGAGGTGGGTGTCAAGATATAAAATTTAATCAAGATCGTTAGAGCGAATTTCTAGAAAATAGTTTTTCTCTCTTTTTGACAGTTAGTAAACTACCTTTAAATTTAGGGTTAGGTATCTAATTCTAAAAAACACCTCGGAGGGACCTTATGAAAACCACACATACCAAGTTTTATCCCAATTGATAAAATATTTTCGGCTCTAGCCGTTGTACAGACAGTTCGAGAGAAGGCATTGCAAAAACAACTTATTTTGGTTTCAGGGGGTTATAAAACGTTGGGATTTATCAAAATTTTGAGTTCTATTTTTTTTACGATTCCAATACTTTTTTTCTCCGAGGTGTTGAGAGAAAGAAAAATTATAATAATTTTTACTAAAGATCTCCTACGAGGCACCGTATACAAGCCAGCTCAATATTTATGTAAGCCATATTGAGTTCGTGTATTTTACGGTGATATTCATAAAATACTTTCATCGGCTAACCATCGGTGATTATTATCCTTGACAATCGTTAATATTGTTGAGTCGTTGATTCTCAAACCAACTACCAATAATATGGTTTAATTAGATTCCCGGTGTGGTAAAAAACTCAATAATAATAATAATAATAATAAATAAATAGAAATAACACAAACGAGGAACGAGGATTTCTGTGCTCATTATAAGCGCTGTCCCTAGTGTCAATAAACCACACGTGTAGTGAGGGGCTTATAAAGGAATAATGCTGATGTTTGCTCCTAGTTTCACAAGTTTGATGCCGTTCCTAAACACATAATTATATACGTTTGCTGGAAACATCTAAAATCAACATACAAAATATAATGGCTCATTTCGAAGTATTTAGAAGTGACAGTTTCTAAGTAAATTAATAATAAATTATAATAGCACCACATCTTACTACCCATTAGGGTTATACGCTTTTTAGTAAATTGAATCGATTAATTTTGCATTTAATTTAATTTAGCTATAAAAAGATAAGGCAAAGATAAAATAACAAGAAAACAAACATATGCAAGTCACAAAAATATAGATAAATATATAAGTGGCTTTATTCATCCTGTTTAACTAATATATGTTAAAGACTCTATTATTATTTTAACTTTTAAATCACAAAGTGATAATTAAATACCGTTAATCATAGCCTATGAATATATTAAATATAATACATTAATTATATAATTCTTACAGTGTGATTACAGCAATTGTTACAAACGAGAAGGCTGGGTTTTCATTAATCACGCTAGAAATATCGTAATCATAAAATCACATAATAATGCCACTTCCTATCATTACTATCGGGTTGGAACTATTTCATACAGAACGAACGTCATGTCTCATAAACAATTTCCCAAAACTACTATTGAAAACCTAATTATATTTACTTTCTCTCTATCTTACAGGTAGAGAAAGTATTGTGATCGTCAAAAAAATCGAACTCGAGATTTTGATGA
>CABFWB010003336.1:0-15974 GCA_902151455.1 Timema bartmani
GGGCAGTACTGGGTGTACCAACAGTATTGACGGTATGGATCATGGCCATTCTTACAACTTGCCCACCAGGGGCAGGACTGTGTGTAGCAACAGTATTGACGGTATGGATCATGGCCATCTTGATATTGGAATCTTGAAAAATAGCAGATGGTGGACCCAACGTAAGAATATACTTGACTTAAAAAAAAATTATCGCACGAAATAATTAAACTGTACCTGTTGGAGACATGCATATCCCTTAGTTTAGTAATAAATTTACGATGAATCTGGCTTTTACTTGATTTTAAATAGAAAAAAAAAATCTGGCGTGCTTGATGTGAATAAACATTTCAATTATATATTCTGGACCTACTACTGTTAAACAATGCTGGGCCATGCTCATTATACTTTATTGGGAATTTTACTATTTATATTACTGACCCTAACAAGCCTCACGTCAGAGTAGCTTCGCAGCTTTGCTAAACCACTTTCTTCAATATATGACCGTAGCCCCGGAAGAATCACAACTGTATAGCCTACTTAACCTCGCGTTTGTATGTAGTTTTTTATTAGCACCTCTCTTACTACCCGTTTGGATTGTACGCTTATCTACTAATTACGCTAGTGGTTTTAGGGATGAGGAAGTTTATATTTAGAGGAAGAGTACCCACATTAGCGTGGATAGAGAAATAGTGTAAAACCATTTCTGAATAACCATCCTCAGTACACCCTTCCGAGATTTGGACCTCGATATCCCCGTAATCGGCAGTCTAGTCCACAGGGAGAGTAGCGCCTTAGACCATGCAGCCACCTAAATGGTAGTTCATTTTGAACTAGTTTAGTTCAAATCATATTTATTTTGAACTTTTTTTAGCACCTCATCTTACTACGCGTTAGGGTTATACGTTTATCTACTAATTATGAAGGGTTCAATCCTCGGTCCCGGCACAGATTTATCTGATTGCCAAACCCTTTCTTCATCTATGACAAGACGTGTATTAATCACAACTTGTGAATATGAGGAATGCCAGGCCTCCCCCGTGGTTCGGATCCTACGTTAAACTGTAGGTCCTCCATTTCATCTCACAATCACCCTACCATTACATATTAGCGTAAGTAGGTATAACTCGAACGGTTAATAAAACGCGGTGCTAATAGTAGTAGTAATAATAATAATTATAATAATAATAATAACTATAAATATGCTAATGATTTTAAGGATTAGGAAGGCAATATTTAGATGAAGTGTACCCATATTTGCGTGAGGGGAGAATGGAAAACCATTTTGTAAAACCACCCTCTGTATACCTAATTGATATTCGAACCTCGATCTAAAAAAGAGAGAAAATAAAAGTCT
The DNA here is from genome assembly GCA_902151455.1 of Timema bartmani. Lineage (NCBI taxonomy): Eukaryota > Metazoa > Arthropoda > Insecta > Phasmatodea > Timematidae > Timema > Timema bartmani. The sequence continues at coordinate 1,337 of CABFWB010003336.1, forward strand.
CACATGACGTAACACGTAGTATACAATAGTTTAAACAAAATTAATTACTTGTGAACTTTTGGAAGAGAAGCATAGAGCACATTAAAACTGGCTGAACATTTAGATTCCAATTACTTTACAAGCTGGAAGACGTTGGCAGATAAATTGGACTATAACAGTAACTAAATAAATGGTACGACACAACTTTCTCCTATTGTGTAATGTATCATGGCATCGAAGATAATTTTTAAAACTAACATATTTTTCTCATAAAAACAAACATATAATCTTGTTAATCAAAATAATCTAACTTTATGTATAACTTAAGCTTTAAACCAAATCATTCAATTGTATTTAACAAAATTTAAATTTTCAAAAATAAATTATTTTCCAACTACCCTTAAACTCCTCAGATATGACCATATAACACCAAGTTTGGACCAAATCAATAAACCATATTGGCTGTAACCCCGCCTATGGACAAAAGTTGAAACACCCAGTATTTTGGGGGCTAATAAATCGTTAAGATTCGTCATTAGATTGAGGAGGTTGAGATTATTCAAGATTGCAGTACTTAATCTTTATATGAGAAAAAAAGTATAGGCTTGCATATAAAAGAAAAATGAGAAATATTTTTAGAATATATTATGTATATAATATCTTTATTCTTTTTAGGCAATGCTCTGTCTCTAGAACCACTAAAGCACACCACCTATGCAACCACTCATGGAAGTCTATCTAAAAATAACTATTTTCTAAATCATGTGATTAAATAACAGGTTTAGTTACGAAAACAAAATAAAGCTTGGATAGATGAATCCATAATTATTTTTAATAAACCCAATTCTTGGTTGTTTTTGTGGCCTGTGATGGGACAGGTTTAAAAGCCTCTATTCTTTCTTTTGCGTTAGCTTCCATATTAAATTCTCACAAATGAACGCTGACGTGAAGCTCTCAGAAGTGATTTACTTAATCCTTTCCCCCGTACAAATGAGGTGGTGAAGTGCAGAGGAATCCTATTTGCAAGCTTTAGGGCGGTGCGAGTGGGAAACTGTCAATAGGAACGTATTCAACACCTCCAAAACCATTTCTCCAACTTACTCCCAAACCGCTTACACTTCGCTTGGTTTAGAAACTACTTCCCTGGCCGCAACTTTGTAATTTGATCTTAGAAAGCAACTTCAATCAGAGCGGCCAAACATGGAAGCGAAGAGGAAGGTTTGTCTCAAGCTGTCTCTCAAATAGCTATCCACACAGGCATTGGCATTACTGTCAACTTTCTTTGTAAAGCTATCTTCTGAGATTTTTTCTTTGATGTCTTCAAACACTATTACCAGATTATTCTAACGTCATTCTGAGATACACACAGTAGCCAATTTACCCTTTAGTGCCAGATAGAACTATCGATAGATAAATCTTTAGTCTTTGGCCTTTAAAAGGAACTAAACATGAGGCTTGAAAAAAATAAAAAATATTATATACTGACTGATATCAGGTGGAGAACTTTATAAAAAGATTAAAAGTGGTTTTTGATACACGTTCAGACTTATTTTTACTTAATGCAGAACTGACATGTCTAAATTATTGACATATAGTGTATGCTATAGCTTTAAAATAACTAAAATATGTGAAGGATAATTATTGTTTTCACTACTAAGTCTATTGGATATCAAAGAAACCTTAAAAAAATAGTGCATTAATAATTATTTGTAACAGTAAAACGAATTGGAAAAAAACTAGCAAATCACAGGACAAAATAAAAACAATTGTCTAAAGTGAAAAAAAACATTTATTGCAATGTAAATTGCATAATTTATTTTATTGATACACCACACCTATTGTAAAATCATTGACTTATTAATATAATTGTAAAAGCTATAACTATTATTACGGACTGCATCTTTATTAATTATTTTCAGGGTCAGTAGCGAGGATATATAATGGAGATTGACTTGACGGCTGGTCGGTACATTCCTTGGCCTTCCAGTTCTAAATCAAGCAGAATAACTGTTCAATAAACAGAGCTGGTATTATTTTCGAAAGTCATCGAAACAGTGAATTAATTTTTAGCAATCCTACGTTCGTCACATCTATTCAATATTTATTGCATCATTAGATAATAAGCATTCATTTTAAGAGAGGATTTAGACTTCAGAAGGTGTTAGAGAACTAGAAAGTCGAAAATGTTACAAGGTCACAGTTAACTGAATGATAAATGTATTAAAAGAGATCGAAATAAATGCCAGATTAGCAATAAAAATAAATGTTAGGACAAAATCTCAAAAAAATTCTACGATTGGACATTATAGTTCAAAATAAAATGTTCAAAAATAAGTTTTCAGTAAACTACCGTTAAGTAAGTGTTCCTAAAAAAAACGTAGTCTTGTATTATTATTATTATTATTATTATTATTATTATTATTATTATTATTATTAGCACTTCGTCTTACTACCCGTTCGGGTTATACGTACTTACGCTAATGTGTAATGGTAGGGTGATTGTGAGATGAAATGGAGGATCTACAGTTTAACGTGGAATCCGAACCACGGTGGAGGCCTGGCATTCCTCCGTAGTCTTGTAAATCACAGTAAACATTTTATATATTCATCCTATATACACACATTCTAATATGTTTAATTATTTCAAATTTTCAAAAATAAATATTTGTAATCTAACTTAATTTTATTTTAATATGTAAAAATAAAAGCTTATTCTTATATATCATAAAAAAAATTTAACATCTTCAAGACCAATATATCGAAAAATTTCAAATTTTCTATAATTGGTAAGCTACCCTAAAGCTAATTTAGTTTAGAAAATAAACATACATTACGATTGATCATGTAAAATGGTCCCCGACACCAATTTTGAACAAAATCGTTTAAGAAATTTAAAAAAAATCTTACAAAAATCAGTCATCAGTAAGTTATTATAAAATATTTTTTTTAGATAAACAAATATTTGTCACTATTCATTTTGTAAAAAAATTTAGCAGATACCTATTTTTAACCAAATGGATATAGATTTTTTATAGTGGAATTAAATTAGCCTCATTTGTAAATTACACTTAGATAAATATCCTCACAAAAAACAAGTATGCAGTTTTATTTGTCATGTCAAACACTCTATGGGTAGGATTACATTTTAAACAAAATCACTAGAGCCATTTAAAAATGATTATAAATTTGAAAAGAGCTCATCAGGAAATTATCCTTCAACCAATTTTTACTCTAGAACCAAGTATACAGTGTTATTTGGGAACTAAACAACACCCTAGTTGTCCATTTTAAACGAATCATTAGAGGCATTTTGAAAAAAATTCAAAGTTAAAATATCACTTAACAGTAAACTAAAGGTCTATAGTTAAAATAAAGGTCCTGAGGCATTTCCCTATAGCATCTAAATATCAAGTCTGAATATAAACCTTCAAATTCATTAATATCTGTGGCCAGAGAAAGACAGATTGACAGACAGACACGGGGTGAATAATTTTCACAATTACAATACTTTCTATTGATATTATAAAGTAAAAAGAGAATGAAAAGAACTTAACAAAAAGAAAAGCGATCGTGAGAAGTATTGGGACGAGCTAATTGTGAATGCCAAGGTGAATGACAGTATGTTGTTAAATTCAAGTCGAGTACTAAAATTTCCCTTTAAATATCTTTTATTTCCAGGTTTATAGTAAGAATACTGTTCTCAAGAACCTATCGATCAGTGTTACAAGTATTCCTGATTGACACACGTTTCAATAGAATGTATAGACCAGGCATGTCCAATGCATCGATCATGATCGACCGATTGATCACGGAATGGATTTTGTTCGATCGCACCATAGGCCCAAAGGAACTGATTCGTGAAAATATAAAAAGCGTGTACATTCAGTTGTAATATAATATAATTTCATTGATATTTTGAAGGGGAAGCTTTAACAATTGCTAATTTTATATCCTTAACCAGCTTACGTGAAAGTAGTTTTCAAATTAACCAGGAGGAAGCCCGCGCTTCTTCCTCATACCATTTGATTCGTATTGGATCACTCATGGCCTGCCGCAGGAGTGAGAGAAAGAAGTTATAAAACTGTGCATATGTGTTCTAGTTTTTTAATATAATTGTTTCAGTAGGCATATAGTGAAAAAATGAGTGCCCAAAGGAAGACAAAAACTTATAATTATCACGACGAATGGGAAATTGAGTATTTATTTGTGATGGAGAAAGACAAGTGTTGTTGTTTAATTCATAACGTCTCAGTGTCCTTGCTAAAATATTGTAGCTTGGAACGTCATTATAATACTCTCCACCATGGTAAATTTGATGGTGATCTTACACTCAGAGGTGAAATTCGTAGACTTAAGCTCAAAGAACTTAAATCGAAATTAGCTGCTCAACAACAATTACTGGCAAAACTCAGCTAACATTCTAGCAATGCAACCATTTCATCCCTCAAGGCAAGCAAACTGATCGTTAAAAATTGCAAACCTTTCATTAAAGGAGAGTTTGTAAAAGAATGTTTTCTTTGACTAGCTGATGATCTTTTTGAGTGATTTAGAAATAAAAAAGAGATTACAGATGCTATCCAAGATCTTCAACTATCAATAAACACGATCTTGCCACGAATGGAAAAAATGTGTAAAAATATAAGAGAATAACTGTTGAAAGATGTGTCCAATTGTGTTGCTTTCTCACTCCAACTTAACGAATCTACAAAAATCAGTGACATGACTCAGACACTAGTTTTTATTCGTAAGGTTTTTGAAGATTTCAGCACCAAAGAAGGACTACTTGGAATGGATTCCTTAAAAGGAATAACTAAAGGTCAGGAAATATTTAATTCTTTCTATTCCTTCATCAAAAAGCTTAAAATACCATGACACAACCTTGTTACCAGCACTACTATTGGAGCAAAAGCCATGACAGGTCAGATTAATAGATTTACTGACCTTTGTCGACAGCACGATGATTTCCCTGACTTCCTTAAATACCACTGGATTATTCACCAGAAAGTTTAGTCATGCAATAGACTGAACACAAAGAATGTTATGGACATAGCTTTTAAAATTGTAAATTCAATTCGTGGAAAATCACTCCAAAGGCAGCTTTTCAATCTCACTCTTGAGAAAGGGCAACTGGACATATTTGTACACACATATGTAAGGTGGCTCAGTAGGCACAAATCTTTGCTAAGGTTTCGTAGTTTGTTGAGAAAAATAATATCCTTTTTAATGAGAGGGGAGATGAGTAAGCTCAGCTAGAAGATGAATAGTTGTTGTTTTATCTGGATTTTTTTGCTGATTTCACAATTAGGCTTAGTGATATGAACCTAGAGCTACAAGGTAGAGGCATTGGATAGGTGATGAGCGTAGTTTCATCCTACAGAACCAAATTAAAGCTAATGATGACTGACCTTACAATCATTACCTTTCATTACTTACCTAATATTCAGGGCCATCTAGAAAAAATCACTTAACTAATAGTCAGGGCCATCTAGAAAAAAATCATGACTTTATTTTTCAAACAGGGAAGTATTTGGCTGAAATTGTTTCTGTTGTTCAGGAGTTTGAAAAGAGATTCAGTGACTTCCAAAAAATTTAATCAATTTTAGAGTGCATGTAGTTTCTATTCAAATACTACTAGAACACTAAAGAAATTGCAGTCACTACCAGCGAAAATTACTCATTGAGCAAACTATCTCTTGAACATGAGATACTAACTCTGAAAAATGAGATTTTTCTGAAGATTCACTGAGGAGAAGAATCATTTTGGTGGTTCATGCCTAGACAAAAAATTTCCAGTTTGAGAAGATGAAATGAAATTCTACACTCATGTTTTGGTTCAATTTATCTGTGTGAATCTGCATTTTAATATTTAAAAAAGACGAAGAGTAAGCAACGCTCAGATGAATACCTTCAGGATTCCCTGCAGCTGGCCCTCGTCCAGTACTCGCCTGATATCCAACAGATGGTGAAGAAATGCAGACCCAAGCGTCATACTGACGATGGAGGTAAGCATGTATTTTCATATACATATAGATTTTAACGAGCTTTTCAGGTTTTTTTGGAAGCAACTATCATTTCTTATCATTTTTACCATAAGCACAGCCAAATATAATACGTTTGTTTAGGTTGAAGAATAACAATGGGAGAGTGATTTAGATCATTGCTAGTTGTGATACAGGATGGTAGATAACAGCCCACTTGAAGTTGGACATATCTGATGTAGACCAATAATATTTATATCTGGTGAATCAGTAATAATTTAACTACAGCAACAATCAATGTATCCCATATTTTGATACAACGTTCTGTCTGGGATAATATTTTACTCAATGCACGAAATATTGTAGCTTAAAGAAATAGCAACTTTTGGAAAAATTTAATATTCCACTAAAATATTTTCACCGTTGGTTTTCTGTGCTGCAGGGGAGGGCACGTGGATAAATATGTCAGTCTCAAATAATCTAGTTTTTCACTAATTGGAAGATTGGGGTTTAAATCCTTCCCACCTATACTAAGATGGGTTTTCCTTAATGGTTACTAAATCTCCCCCGATGAGTTTGGGGGTAAATTGCATATGTATTTCTCATAATTATCATACTTATAGTTTCCCTCTTCCAGGGTTCTGCTAGGTCTGGGTACTGAGAAGGCATCTTGTTCATAGTAATAATTTCCTTCTTCCAGTGTTCTGCCAGGTATGGGTGTTGACAAGGCATCTTATTTAAATCACTAACTAACTAAATGAGTAGTGACATTTCATTCATTCCAAGTAATAACAATTAATGAAATTCAAATTTTAATCGATCATAGTTCTAAAATACGAACATTTAGAGCAAGAAACTTGTTTCTATACAACAAAATGAGTAACAACGAGGAGCAACGTTAAAAAAAGTTGGCCGCGACCCTTTGGTAGCAATTTTCAGACTTTCACACTTGGTTGAGCAGTTCCGGTCAGTTGTCCCATAAAAAGGTTGCTTATATATTTTTAGACATATTTGATGGAAGTGACTATCATTAATCTAAGTCACCAATATCGCAATAAAATGTATTTACGGTGACGGGAAGTTGGAGGTCCGGATCTCGACCACATCACTAGAGAAGTGGGGGGTGGAAGTTGAAGGGGGCCAGGGGTTATTATGTTCATTCCATTCCACTAGCTTTCTTATCTCCCCTCAAATATAATTAAGATGTACGTGCCTTAAATTAACCTCCAAATCCTTACCTCGCTAAGATATCCTCATGTTAAAAGTTTTAAGCTAAATAAAACTGTAGGATATTTTCATATATAAAGTAGTTTGCTAAATACATCAATCGTTCCATAAAAAGAAAATTCTCTTATGAATTTTAATAACATATGTTTTATATCAAAAATCATATTAGTTTATAATCAATACGAAAACGACAACTTATTTTAAGCCTGCTCATCTTTATTCAGATATATCTAGCTTATGAATAATGATAACTTAAATATACTGTGTGCTGTAAGCATACTGTTTCAAAGAAATGTGTAAATTTATAACATATATGTGTATTTTGTTGTTGATAAAAGGTGACATAATATTATAAACTTCAAATATGGCAAAATGATTACATATTGTGTATATTTTATTATAATATAAAATATTATATGCTTTGTTTGGATTTTAAAATATACATTTTCTGTTTACTGCTCAAAACTTATACGTCATTTCATCTGAGTTTTGTGAACTATTTTCAAAGTGATCTCTATTAGTAGACTCATATGATATATACATATTTTTTATAATATTTCATCCACAAGATTTGATATTTCAAAGAAAGCGAAGAAGAGGAAATACACGATATAATCGTAAGAGTAAAAACTTTAGAAAAAAATGAGATTAAGGTGTAATGTATGAAAAATGAGAAAAGGTCAATATTTTTGCAGTTTAAAAAAATAAATTTTGATCAAAATGAATCAGATATTGCTTTAATACAAACATAGAAGTTTAATTTTCTTCAGATGGGAACCTCAACATTTCTTGAATATCTGTCAAGGGTGTCCTGGAATTTAATTACATCTTTTTCTCTTCACTTAAATAGTTTGTCATCCAATGTCACCATGTTCTTGACAAATATTAAATAAATGTTGAGGTCACAATCCGAAGAAAATTAAAATTTATGTTTGTACTGGAGAAATATTTTCTTTATTCTAGCCAACATTTTTTAAAATAAAAACTGCAATAAAATTGCTTTTTCTCGCGTATTCTACATGCCCAACTTAAGAGAAGAGCCTCAGGCAGCAGATAAAGAAATTAAGCGACTAAAAGGAACACACTCATAGGTGGGAATGGAAGAATATGAAGGTGATTTATTTTAACTATTTTTGATATAAAACTACTGTAAATTATTATTACAATGGTTAGTGTTATTAATAAAGTTTGGGAGAAGTTACTAATCTAAGAATGAAAATCTTTGCTTTTTCTACTTATCCAGAATCTTAGAAAATATAACGAACGATCTACTTTAGAACATTAATTTTTAAGTTTATATATAAAATATAATTAGTTAGTAGATAGTTAGGTATTTTCTTATAACGAATTCCTTATATCATTAAACAATCCACTTAGCCTATGTGGTAAATTAATGGTCTGAGGTATGGTGCTCAGGTTTGATCTATGATTAGTTTAGGATAAATTACCAATATTCAGTATACGAGCTCTAGAACTAATTCCAATATAAAATGTGAAAAAAAATTAGAATCTTGTATCTGATATTTTATTAAATATAAGCGTTTCTAATGTCCTTAAGGGGGACTTGATAAATTGATGCGCAGACGTTCAGCACTGATGCAATATTTAATTATACGATGTGTTATCTCAAAATATGGCCCACGCCAAAATAAGGTCCAAGGATTCTAGCAGAGCTCTTTTTTATTAACAACCCTATAGTTTGACTTTTAGTAATATATATTTTTTTAAATCAGTGAAAAAGTAATAATGGCTAATTTTCAACGACTTTTTAAACCTATTTGCAAATATATGAAACTATTCAATGAAAAGGGGCTCTAGATTTGGCCTTTCTCTAACAAATTCAGCAATTATTTGATCAGCTCACAACAGAAAATGATATCTGAGAACTAAAAGCCTTGACCTTCAGATAAGAAGTTTCTTATTTTTGTCTCCCCTCTTTTTTATTGACATAACAAAGGTGAGGAACGAAAGGGAGTACAAGATTAAACAGATTAGAGAGGTAGTTCCAGAAAACGACACAGACCATTATATTGTAAGCTGTGTGGACCGACAGCGATTGATACGTTTTCGCTGACTGAAGCGGCTGTCTTAAGGATTCGAGGTTCCCATACTCTATTTATAATATGTTGTGCATTTATTAGATGTTTAGTTAAAACTAGTTTACACTGTGTATTCTAATTGGCATGACTTCTATTAATGTAACTTACTTTTCTTAGAGATGGAGAAGATAGCCGGACACCTTATCTCAGTCAGTACCTTCTCTGTCTTCTGAGCTAAGGGTCATGGGCTTGATTCTCGGCATGGCCAAATAATTTATATTGGTGAAATGTGGGGCTACACATTCATTTTATTAACTACTAACTAATATTTAACATACATGGAACCACTCCGTGGGTCACATGTAATAGAGTGTCAAGTTGAACTGCCAGTGACGTGGAGGTCCAGGTTCAAATCTTGACTCAATACATTTATGGAGAGGGTTTCCCTCTCGTGGGTTTATCACGGCAGTTTTAACATCGGGTGCATTGCCTATAACGTCCCTCCTCATCTCCCCGTTAAAATCAGGTAATTAATAACTAGGGTACATGGACTGGTGGGCACCAGTCTGGTTTGGTCTGATTTGTTGGTGACGTGTAGGTCAGAGTTACAATTCTGGTCGGGTACACTGAGACTATGTTTCCTAAATAGTTCCCTATACTCCCACGACAAGAATGAGGTGTGTGCGTAGAACCCTGACGATTGTAAGACGCCGTTCCCGTAAGCTATAATAATAATAATAATAATAATAATAATAATAATAATAATAATAATAATAATAATAATAATAATAATAAATGGTTTTAAGGCGGCATTCACCCTGTTAGAATTATTTTGAGGTTTTTTATTTTTTGTGGGTAAAGTACTGTGATTTCTGTAATAAGCAACGTATAGTTCTAAAAAAAATTTTTAAGGGACCTCCCACCATGTTTGCATTGTTATGTATAAACATTTCATACATTTATTGAAGTTTTAGGACATTATTATTAAAACTTCAATAAAAACGCCAAAGTGGTTCATATAACCATTGTAATTGTGTCTAGGTTTTTAAATAAAAATTTGTTTTAGGTCATTGAATTGTAAGTTTCAGAAACCACAAAATTTTCCTACAAAACATAAATGCAATGCGAACGTTAAAATTAATATCAAAAGTAGTAGGCGTGGACTTAGGTACTAATCAAATAAAAGATGTATGTAGAGTAGGACACAAATCTTCTTTGAAGGTGAGCGGGATTTAGAGTAACTCAACCCCGCACCCCCTGCACCCCACACCACCTGAAACTCCAAGGCCAACGCTAGATACTTAAACAATACGATAGTCTCAACCCTTATAAAAATATGTAACCAATTACTACCTATTATTTAAATTGAATAATGACACCTGGACATGGGAATTGAACTCAGGAACTTTGGCTTGGTACGCCAATGCTACTGGATAGCTCATTGGTTATTGTCGTACGAAAACAAATGTTCCTGGTTTGATTCCCGTGTCCAGGGTTCATTTTTAAATTTAAAAGATATGATATTTAGATGCGGCTATGGCCGTATCTATCAAATATAATAATACCCTAAGAGAGGAAAAGTATGTATTGATGATAGAGCAGAGTGTAGGTCTGTATAGAGCTGAGATTTCAATCTCTATGGCCCAGTGAAGCACACAATCAACCATCAGGGGAAATCCTGCCAAGTAAAAACCTCAGCACTGATGAGAGTAGAGTCTAGGATCCAATACATCGTGGCGTCGGCGAACAGAATGGATGTATATACGGCATGTATTGGAACATCGGGGAACGGCCTCGGGTCATGGAATATTGGAGGACGAGACTCAGAAAATAGGCCAAGAAAACAGGTTCCAATATGCAACTTCTCCTTGATGATTGAGAAAGGTTCATTCAAACATGTTTTTACAACATATCGGTGGACAAGTAAGCAAATATTTATGTATCCACCTATGTGTATATACCATTTATATCTCTTTGTGTACGTCCTTAAAGGTCATGTCATGACACTATTCAGAATATTACAAAAGCCCTCTTAACACTTACATCCTAAATTGATTAAAATTAGTTATGTGAGCGAAAAAACAAACAATTTTTATACTTAAAAATAAGTGCTTTATTAATCGTTCGGGTTATAGGCCTATGTACAAATTAATCTCATGGGTAACCACCCCCCTGATGTAGTGGTCAATGCACCTGGCTATGAACCTAGGGGTCCTAGGCTTGATTCCCGGCTGGTACCTGTGTCATTTTTCCCGAAAGGGGAATTACACCAACGGTCATCAGTGTTTGTTTGGTTAGACTTAAGTTAGGTTTAACTGTTTCCACTGTTTCCAAACCCTCATACTCACAATCAGCATCTCTTCCTCTTATCAGAACTTGTAAAGAGATCCCATGAAAATGATGTACAATCAGTTGATTCGGGCGTCCCCTGGGCAACAGTACATTAGTACTGGCTAGTACTTGCAATATTATTATTCTAATGGGTCAGGGATGATGAAGGTTGAATTGAAAGTAAGTGTAGCCCCCAGTGTGTCATTATAATGTGATGTAATATCGTATGCACGTAGACTAAACGTCAAGCTTATATAGTTTTGTTTACCGTTAATGAGGAGGTAAATTTTCTAATCACGGCTGGATGTTCTAAGGAATAATTTTCTTATATTGCTATCCATTAAACCTCCGCTCAAATGCGGGCTCATTTCCTCTCAACTATACCAAACCTATCCCTAGCTTACTGAAGGGCAAAAATAGAAGGTTCTCTTTTCTCTAAATCTTCTTTAATGATTTTGATAAAACTTTGTATCTATGCACAGTTTAACATTACAAACAAAATGGAAGTTCCCATTTTTCAATAAAAACTACTTTGAGGATACCTTATATAAGCAGAAATTTCCATTTTTTTCATATCTCCACAAATGATTGAGATATGAAATAACTTATTGTTATAAACTAGTAGTAGTACTATTAAATATAACAGATTTTTACTTGAAATATATTTTTATAAAACCAATAGTTTCCAAGCAAATGAATTTTTTAAATTGAGGTTTCTGAAATGGAGAGTTGATGGTTATAATCTTTGGTGAACAAAGATTTTACTTTTTTCTCAATATGCTTCTGTAAAAGTGTATATTATTTCATTTACGCTCTTTGGTGGAATGTTATGCTCTTTTTTTCTACCACGCTTCTGCATTTATGTATAGTACAGTAGGATCTGGGTAATTCGAATAGTTGGATAATTTGAACCCACCATTATTCCCCACGAAATTATTATTTAAATTAATGGTAAAAAAATATTTAATTCGAATTTTAGAAGGAAATATTTGGATAGTTCGAAGTTTATACAATATATTGTAAATTTTTTCAAGTTTCTACTCACTTCAAACCTAACTTAACAAACACAACTAAGCCCAAGAAACCCAGGAATGTCAAATACAGTTAAGAGTTAGTGACTCATAGTAAAAGATAAAGAGCGCGTCACCTGAATGAATTGTAAGACGGGGTGCTAAATAAAAAAAGAGAGAGCAAGCGGGGAATTTTGCACCAGCTGCAAGCGGTTTTTCTAGAAAAGGGCACGTTTTGGCTCTGCTTTAATAGATTCTGTGTGACAATGCCATAACGTGACGCCCAGTATGGAAGGGGTAAGGTTTATATTGCTTGTCCTAATCTAGCACCTTTGTCTCTCAGTGACAGTCGTACATTGCCATCTGACAAGAGTAAATTATTGTATCTTTACGATGTCTAAGCGTGGAACCTACACAAGGTTACCCTTAGCCAAAAGGTTAACGTTATTAGGGAAGTGGAAAAGGGAGTGAAAAATAAGTGTGATATCGCTAAAGAATATGGAATATTGCCGAGCATTTTATTGACTTACCCTAAAAAAAGAATAACATTATGGAGAGTTTGATTCGATGAATCTCAACCAGATGTAAAAAAAAAAGTTTTTAATGCGATAAGTGAAATTGAAGATTTTGTTAATTGTGTCCAGAGAAAAAAGCTACAACAAACCCAAATCACTAATTTTTTTCAAAGTCCCTAATGTAATTTAAGTGCAAAAAATGATAAAGTCTTCATTTTTTGTACGGTGAATTAATTTTTTCAGTGTTTTATTTTGATGTTTTTTATTTATTGTGTACAAATAGTTTAGATACCCACTGGATAGTTTGAATTTTGGATATTTCGAATTGTTTTATATATCCCTTGGATTTCGAATTAAAAAGATTCTACTTTATTATATCTCAAAAATCTTAAAGTTTTAAGTAAATATCGCATTTTTAAATAAAGAAGAAAGAAAGGTAGCTTATTACATCGTACAATTTATTTAATCTTAATGTTACGTAGATGATCCTATTTATTGTTAAATACATACTTAGGGATGTTAAATATTAAACAAAATAATATCATGTGTATTGTGAATAAATACACATACTAACATGAGTTAATGATAGAATAAGAAATTTGAAGTTTTCCATTCAGTGCAAAAAATACACCATTATTATCTCATTTCGTTAAAGCTTTACATGAAGAGAATTTTATATTTTATAGTAAATTGAATTCTTTCAACAATCTTATATATGTTTTTTTTAGTTCTTTCATCTACATACAACTATTAGAAATTTTTTTATATCAAGTATGAAAATAAGACTAGCTTTTTTTTAGATTTCTGTTCACGATTCCCATCCAAAATAAATATAAACTACAAGAATGATATCTTAAACATATGTTTAACTCTACAGATAATACTGTGCTATGAGCAGCTTAAAGGAAGGAATCAGAATTCAACTTTATCTGAAAGTTTGACATATTTTTAAACACGATGTTATCTTATTTTAGCTTGTGACCTATAGCCTAGCCTTACCTAAACCAAAACTAGCAAACTCTCTGGCCTCAAGGAACTTAAAAGTAAAATCACCATTCAACCCTATCCTGAGAAACCTCAATCATACCCCTAGCCTGATAACCAAGCTCCTTCAAATTCCTTTCGAAACACTTTTTTGAAGTTTAGTAGGGAGAAATAATCCAACTGATTGATTTCTGTGCACAGGAACATAAAAAGATCCGTTTACAGAAATCTTTCTACTATGTTAATTCAACATGATAAGCCAGCAATTTAAGCGCGTGCGTCCACTTAAGTTAGGTAAATAAAAAACACATTCAAACATCAATCAGCGGTTATAGCACATACAAACACTAACATATATACACACACCTACACACACACACACATCTACACACACACTCACACCTACACACGTACACACACTCACACCTACACACGTACACACACGCACACATACACACATACGCACACACGCACACATACACACACACATACATGAATACATAAATACATACATAAATACATACATAAATACATACATAAATACATACATAAATACATACATACATACATACATA
>CABFWB010003336.1:17697-32313 GCA_902151455.1 Timema bartmani
ACATACATACATACATACATACATACATACATACATACATACATACATACATACATACATACATACATACATACATACATACATACATACATACATACATACATACATACATACAATATATTATGCCATTAGACTCTTACAAATATATATTAATCTTATTGTATAACATAAAACTATGTCTAGGTTAATTTACAAATGACCAGCATGAGTGGTCACGTAGGTTAAAGTCATTAACCTAGCCTGGTTTTGTTGTCTGGATAGGTGGAGGTTTTGTTTCCAATCCCGGTGAGTTGTACTTTTTATTAATTTTTCATTCAAATGATTCTCCAATATGATGCCAAGAAAATTCTTTTACACTTATTCTAGAATCCCACTTTACTCGTGTCTACTACATTATTTTGAATATAAGAATAGCCCTGATGGATGGTAAGACAGTGTTTAAAAAATATATATCTTCTAGACTTGTTATTTGAGTATGCGACATTTACGCTAAGAACATTCAATATTTTTTTCCCCGCTAAGCTCAATTTAAAGGGTTACTTTGTTTACATTCAAATTAACGTGAAGGCGAAAGAAACCAGGGAAGATTAAACCCAAAGAGAGTCTACTACAAATAATGAGAAGTTGCCTGGCGCCAATATTCTTCTCTGGATGATGACTAAGATTTCATCTCAAGGAATCAAATTCAATCGGAAAAGTGGATATGGAAGAAAGCTTTTCTTTAATCAAATAATCGCTTACGGTTGAACCTCGTAAACGAGAAGAGTCACAAAGAGAGATAAGGAGAAAAAGACAACCACTGTTATGTATTAAGAAGAGGAAGATAATATTTACCTTCTAGAACTTTTCCTAGTATTAATATTTAACTTCACAGCACATGCATTTTAATATTGATCTATCATAGTTTGAAACTTTTAGTTGAATTTAAATCACTATTGAAGAGGTGGTAAAAGGTTATATTGCATGAAGAAAAAAGTAAATTAGTTTACATAAAATATTCATGAGAAATTGTATTTATTACTTTAGTTTCTTATTACCATAAATGAACAAATATTTATGTAAGTATCCTTGTATTTTGTGGAAAAAAAAAGCATCTTTAGACAAATATTTTGACTCTACACACCCAAGAAAATAGAATAAATTGAAAAATGACACCTGGACGTGGGAATCGAAGCCGAAAGATCCCCGTGCTCAGTTTTAATTTTTTAATTTATTCTATTATAATAGAGATACAGTTCATTTCCATAATTATAATCATTCATCCCACAAACTTCGCCTTGTATAAATACCTAGTTGTATATCGTTGCTTTCTTCTGCATGTGTTTATATTCTACTAAAGTATAATAAATATTGACAATACTATATTAAATGGGGACGTGGTACTAGGCATGAATTAATTTGGTTTAAAAATTAATCTCACCAAGAGTCAGCTAGCCTTTTGGTCAGTTTACCTAGCTTAATATATAAATATCATATTCTGAAAAATGACACCTGGACACGGGAATCGAACCCGGGACATTTGGCGTACTAAGCTAAAGGTCCCAGGTTCGACCCCCATACCCAGGTTTCAATTTTAAAATTTTATTTATCTAGATGCGAGTGAATCCTCACTAAAAACAAATATAATAGCTTTAGCTATTTGATTTAAAATATAAAGTAAAATCTTTGAGTATCTTTGGAAAGTATATACTGTTATTTGTTTCACCTGAATATACATGGTGCTATGATATTTCTACAAACATTGACATTCCTGGCCCTTCCTACTAATTAAAGTTGAATAAAAGTTAAATATAACTTTACCTTAAAATACCCCTTTTATAGTAATAATTTCAACCCTAGATGATTCTTTTAATATACCTAATTTTTGTTTACTTAACTAACCCTATCAACGTCCTTTTAGAGTCTCTTAAACAGAACAATTTAAATAAGGTTATTTTAAAAAGTTTGTCCTTGTAAGTATTTTAATAAGGTTATTTTAAAAAGTTTGTTCATGTAAGTATTTTAATAAGGTTATTTTGAGAAGTTTGTTCATGTAAGAATTTTTTTAATAAGGTTATTTTGAAGAGTTTGTTCATGTAATGTAATGTAATTTAATGTAATGTATTTTAATAAAGTTATTTTGAGGAGCTTGTTCATGTATTTTAATAAGGTTATTTTGAGGAGCTTGTTCATGTAAGAATTTTAATAAGGTTATTTTGAAGATTTTTTTCATGTAAGTTTTTTAATAAGGTTAATTTGAGGAGTTTGTTCATGTAAGTATTTTAATAAGGTTATTTTGAGGAGCTTGTTCATTTAAGAATTTTAATAGGGTAATTTTGAAGAGTTTGTTCATGTAAATATTTGAGTATGTATTTGATTAAAATTAACAAGCAAAATCTTAATTTACTATTATATATAATATATAATTTATACATATAATCCTCTTTTCATTTCACAACATTCAGATATTTTAGTATTATAAGTTTTTTTTTATTTTGACTCCTAGTGAGCTCAGTGGTTTGAGCATTGGCGTATTAAGCCAAAAATCCTGGTTCAGTTTCCGTATACATGTGTCATTTTTCAATGTAGAGAATATAATATTAAGATTCGGATACAACCTAACCTAACAATTATAATAACTTGGCCATTTTATCCATTTAAAGTCATTCAGCCTAAGAATTATCTTCAGAGAAAGTCAGATGACATAAATTCATTTGGACCAAATTTGAGTCCAATGACTTAAGGCAGAATTGCATGTCCCCAATTAAATATGATATTTACAATTATTTGGAGCAAATGTTAATACAAAATCGCATAAACTTATTTATGATAAAAACAGTTTTATTATTTCTCTTTGACCATATATTTTCTTATAGGCCAATGGTATAATGCTAATTTAATCATATTGGTTTATCGAATTAAATGTAATCCTCTTTACCTAAAGAATATGCATACCACACATACGTGTCTTATATATAGCATAATAGTATATAGCATTGCATATTCATTTTTAGAGCGTTGTTAAGGAAATGTGTATTTTCTTAATAATATGTAGTTTTTGAAATAAGCCATATTTATTAAAACTGTGAAAATAGCATTTAATAAAATGTATAAACAGATAGAATCAATCAATTTCTGTATGTATAATTTTCAATTAATAGTTAATAAGTACAATATTTCCATATTTATTAAAGCAAACAATATTCAAGCAAAATGAAAACGTTTATAAATTTTGTCTGTTAATGTAACTAGTAACTTTTGCCAGAGAAACATTTATTTTCAGGGCATTTATCTGAAGCAAGATAGAACATATTGTAATATTACAAAACAGAAAAAAATCATGTAAATTACATTTTTAAATTTGTGAATAGCCAAACTTATTTAAAATATAAAGACTTACTGGTTCAAAAGACGCTCATAACTTAAAAATAAAAAGTACAATACTATAGAAGAAAAAGCTTTCATAACTATATATTATACTACCAAATGTATGTACTACGTTCTAAGTTATATTTGATTAAAATAAAAAATTCATTTTAAAAATCTTTTTACAATAATTGTATTTGTAGAGCCCAAGATAGAGTTGGTTAGCCTTGGGGTAAAGTGAATAATAATAGTATGTCTGCCTTGATTAATGATCATCTTTATTTGAGCTTTCTTTGAAAGACGCTACGCTAGCAATAAATCTTTGAGGAGAATTTAATCTAATTGGCGTATATCTTATACGTAGTATATCGCAATTTTCTGAGATAACTTTCAAGGTATTTCTACTTTAATAATGCACGAGATGGTAAAGAACGTTATAAAATTGCCAGATAGAAATTACGTAAATTCTCTTCAAATTCATTTCTTATTTTTTTAACCAAGAAATACTATGTTAAAATAATAAATTATTTCAAGAATCAGAGTTATTAAATTACTCTCTAAATATATCAACACCTTAATATAGTACGAAATTTCAATCGATTTACTACACATAGCCAAATTATCTATTAATATATATATTATTATTAACCTTGTATTTATATTAAAAAAAATATTATATATTATATTAAGTTGTTTAGAAGATATAAATGTAAAAGAGAATTTTCAACAACAACCTATACTAATGTAAATTAAAATTTAATACAAATACATTGATTATTTCTACTTAATTCATTTAATTTAATTTATCAACACACCATACTACCCGTTCAGTTATACGCTTGAGTATTAATTACGCTAATGGACTAGGCTTTGGGAGGGTTGAATATAGATGGAGTGAACCCACATTTTTGTGGAGGGAGAGTGGAAAACCATTAAGGAAAATGCCCCAGTTCACCCGAGCCAGACTCGCACCTCGATCTCCCCGTCCTCAGCAATCTAGCTCAACACGAAACTAGCGCGTAAGCTAACCACGTAACCTAAGTGGGTTCTCTCTAATTAACCATATCACTTCATACAGTACGGTATAATCTTAAAGTTAATATAAAGTTCTGTCTACACATTTTAAATTATAAGATAATTCAAAATGTATATCTATCCATATCACTTTATAATGATATGTGACTTTAATAAATATACGACGTGGTTCAGTGGACGAATGGTCTAAGGCGTCACTATCGTATTAGCCTGGCATGCTGATAACGGAGAGATCGGTGTTCAAATCCCGGTAGGATCCACTGAGGGTGGTTTTACCTAAATAGTTTCCCACTCTCCTTCCACGCAAATTCAGGTAAATTACCTCTAGAATGCTTCTTTCTTCATCCCCATCAGAGGAATTATCAAATATGCGTAAATATGAACAATCAGTAAAACGCGGGGATAAAAAAGTAAAACATAGCCTATATATAGGCTGTATTTTTTATAAGTAGGCTATTTAAATCAACCAGTCCACCATATACGGGGCTATTCATATCTCTAAAAAAAAATCAGGTCTTAAGGGGTGACAAGACGAGTATTTCGACGCAATCAACTTGGGGTCTGTGACACCAAATGGTGGTTCTACGAGACGTCAAAGTTGGCGCTGTCTGCATCTGCACCTAGGGGTTAGGCAATTCATCAATCTTCAGCGCATGACAAGTGGCGTGTGGAGTATATTACGACAAATAACAGGCGTAGAATTGGCTGAAAACGGGTACCCATAAGAAGTTTATCATAACCTTTATTTGCTCAAATGTTATTTCTTTGAAATCTGAATGAATATTGATACATATATATATTAATATTGATACTATTACTATTAACATTACTATCACTGCGTATTACTACCCGCTCTTATTATACGCACTTACGCTAATATGTAATGGTTGGGTGATAGTGAGATGGAATGGAGGACCTACAGCTTAACGTGAGATCCGAACCACGGTGGAGGCCTGGAATTCCACACATTCACAAATTGTGATTAATACACGTCTTGTCAGAGGGAAGGAAGGGTTTGGCAATCATATAAATCTGTGCTGGAAACTAGGATTGGACCCAAGACCTCCCAGCACAGAAGTTTGACTCCTTACCCCTAGACCGCCAGGTCACCTATTATATATTAATATGTAAAATTATATTTTGGTACAATGTCAATTTTACTCAAATATGGCAAATGGTAATATGTTAATACATTGATTTTACTCGTTTATATTAGAAAGTAGACCTGTAGACAAATCTTAGTTTATTTATGAATTAATATTACCTAAGCCACATGGTGAAGTGTTCATTCCTTTAATATGTATATTTAATTTAATGACTCAGTCATTAAGCATGGTAAAACATTAATCTGTTCACTGTATTAATTAGTATAGCTTTATACACAGTAAAATAATCACTTATCTAAATAAAGCCTCATAAGTAAGTTTTATTATAAATATATGAAGTATTTTGATGCAGTTTTACTTTTAATGGCTTATTTTACATTCCTCAGTTAAATTATCTACTAGTTTTAGTGTTAATATGGTTATATACTAATAATTAGTTTTTTAAATAATCATGAAAAAATAATAGCGAATATATGTATTTAACTTAAAATTATCTACTTGAGGCATATATCTAGCTACAGAGCTAATATTATAAATTATATCAATATATATTTTTAGTTGAAATGACTTCCAGGTGGTTCTAGCTCTCCAAAACTGTACAACAAACTTTTCAGGCTGACTTTGTCTTCATAAGGAAAGGAATACCTGACTATAAACAGGAATGAATTCATAAGAAACGAGTAATGATGCTAATTATTTTAAATTGAGGTAGGTCTTTTAAATGCCTTAATAATCCGTAATGAGCCAACGTTTTGTCATACATGTGTTCATTAATAAACTTAAGCTAAAAAACTATCCTAAGAGATATGTAGAATAAGGTTCAATATTCAAATGTATTATTATCACTAAAATAATTAAATAGAACAAATGCACATCTTTTTTTGTTTGCCGGAGATGTGAAAATTGGTGTCCAAATCACATCTAAGTATACGAAGGTATAGTCCCCTAAGTGGTTAAACAAATACCCTTCACTTAAATGCGGATAGAATTCCTCTAAACTCTACCTTCTTCTTCACTACTCTACTTGCGTTAATATGTGAATAGCCCGCATGGGTAATAAGTCGTGGTGCATAAGTAGGTACGTAATACAAACAGAATGGATTAGGGGAGAGGCTGAGAGTATAAGCACCTACATTTACTGGGAGGGAATATGCCAATCATATGTGAAAATCAATTTCCAATGGAACCCAATCTTGATTTGAACAACGACCTCCCAACCAGGGGCAATTCAGTGCACTAAATGACTTAGAACAATCATCCAACTTTATGTTTATTAAATATTATTAATATTCACTATAAAAATTGTGAAGTATCGTATAAATTATTCTTGTACTGTACTATTACAGTCACATTTCTAGGTAAAAATAATCCTAATAATTTATGCCACATTGAATATAATTAGAAAGATTTTATATAGAAACCAAAAAACCAAATAACATTTTTAGCACCATGTTCTACTACCCATTTGAAATGTACCCGCATCTTTTTGGAGGGAGAATGGAAAACCATTTTGGCAAAAAAACTGCCTCAGTTCACCCGACCGGGATTGAACTCTGGTCTCCCCGTCATCGGCAGCCAGTTTATTGCGAGAGTAGCACCTAAGATAATGTGGCCACCGAAGTGAGTATTATAGATACTAAACTGAATTGAAATAACAGAAATAAGTCTAAGTGCATTCATTATCTTGCATTGAATATAAATTGTAAGTTTATCTAGATTCATATATCCCATTTATGAAACACTAAAATTAACTAGGCAAACGTGATTGATTTTTAATAGTGTTTAAATTTCTATACTGTGTAAAATACTCCACGAAACTTATAGGTAATCTATGTCTAAATATTTATTGACTATGCTAAACATTATCCCACATATGTTTTGTGCGGGAATGAGTAGATAGGAGTAAATAGCTTTTTGATTACCAATTTTGCCACGGGCCATTAGTCATTGAAGTTGCGAGTATTTCATACTTGTACTGCACAACTCATATTCAGCAATAATTTACTTGAGGTGGAAATAGTAAACTTTTGATCGATTGTGAACCATCCATATTGTCGTTATAAACCCCGCTCCATTGATGTGCTGGAAGCTATAATATAGAGTAGGGTCATGATACTGCTCATTTTGAAGATTTTTAAGTATTTTTAGAAAACTGTTTGAAATTATTTTCATCCTAAACTTATTTATAAATAATGTTTGATATAAAATCCGTCAACCTAAACATAATTAGTAAGAATCCAAATTAATCTTATTTGTATTTTAATCAAAATAATTACAATTAATGTAAAACATCTGTTTTATTTTAAAGCTGAATTATAAGTCTTTGGTTTCGAAAGAGTTGAAAATATGTTTTATTTATTTCATATGTAGATTAATGGATTATAATAAACAGATCCTGGATTTTGATGACATGTCATCTTTTATTTTATTGATGTATTACAGACAATGCTTATGTGTACATAAATTCCGTTCATGATTCTTTGATTGTGGAAACTATTTTATAGGCCATTCTTAGTATCTTTTTGTAATTTTGTACTATCAAATCATATTTTATTGGTTTGTGTCATATTAGGGAATTTATGTTGGATGAGTAGAATATTAAATACTATTGATATTAAAGCATAATTATTCCAAATAAATTTATTCAACACAAAATTTTGGGATTGAAAATATAATTGTTTATTCAATCAACCTTGTAGGTAACCTCTTTGCTTGTCAGGTTGTAAAATATACATTCCTGGTGAGACACTGCTAATAAACTGGATAGGGGTGTTTGGGAAGGGGTAACTATTACTATATCAAAGACTTTTAAATGCACGTGTATTGTTTGGTTTCCAAATGATGTAAAATATGTGTTTATATTAGTCGTGTGCATGCATTACGAGTTTTTTGATAGTTTTAGGTAATATTTTGTAAATTTGAAGTAATCTTTAGATTGTGTATGTAATATTTGATAATATATAGATTTGCAAAATCCTGACCCCAATTGTAAATAAATGGTACGGAACCCCGCACTGGCTTTCTTGCTCCATTGTCTAGTAAAAATGGAAATATTTATTCAAAACTCATAATATATTTTAAACGAAATAATATACACAAGCAAACTAGAACACAAATTACGCTAGACTGCCGTCAAACATTTTTTTGACTCCCAGTTTTAAATTTTATAATCTTATTTTTGAAGAATTAAAGTCCTCATTTTTAAGAATTAATAGCCAGAGCTATTATTTATGCTTTTAGTGGGAATTACTCCATCTAGATAACATTTTCTGAAAATTGAAAATTGACACCTGAACACGGGAATCGAACTCGGGACCTTTGGCTTAGTACGCAAATGCTCTGCCCACTGAGCTATCCAGGATTCATCCCGTGCCCAGGCTCATTCTTCACTCATATTTTAAGTCAGAGTCTATGACGGACTTAGCGGAAATCGTCGGCTACAAATATGTGATTATATTAATATCATGAGCCATCAGATAACTCAACCATCTGCGACTCGGTAGTAGGCATATTTCTGTCATTTGTTTGGTGAAGAATGACCCTGGACACGGGACGAATCCTGGATAGTTCAATGGTTAGAGCATTGGCGTACTAAGCCAAAGGTCCCGGGTTCGATTCCTGTGTCCAGGTGTCATTTTTCAATTTTCAGAATATGATGTCCTCATTTTTAGATTTGGACCAATAAAAAAGATCGATATTGGGTCTACAAGGGTCAAAACTTCTTATTAAAATTTATAATCCCGGTTAAAATTTTCGACATTTTACTAGAGGTTGTACTTCTAATGGTTATCTAATTGCTTTTAAAGTCCTAATTTCTAAATTTTGAATAATAAAAAATTTAATATTGACTCAAAAATAATATATATCATTGCTGTACGAACATTTCGCCTAAGAGGTTAAAGGAAAAAGAGCATCAACTTTTTGAGAGACTTACTTATTTGCTTACTCTATGGCACTAAAGAATTATTGCGTTAAAAATTCGGTAGTATTCTGTACAACTAAAGCTCACAAGATTGTATTAATATATTTGCCATTATCTCAGAAATTATTGGTTTTATAAAAATATATTTCAAATACAAGTTTCTTTTGTTTAATATTACTATAATTTTACAATGATAAGTTATTTAGTAAATCAAATAGATGTGGAGATCAGAAAATTTTTGTTTCTGTAAGGTACCCTAAAAGTCATGGTCACAGTAAGATGAAAATAGCCATTTTGTTTATAATCTCAATAAACGTCTAGATACGAATTTTAATCAAAACCATTTGAGTAGATTTTTATAAAATGGAATTTTTCTCTTTTCATTATTTAGTAAACTGCTTTTAATTTTAGGGTTAGACAGACACACAGACAGACGGCATTGCAAAAATCACTTTTTAGGGTTCGGGGGTTCATGAGACGTCGACATCGATCAACATCTTGGGATATATATTTTAAGGTCGCAAATTATGACCTTTAGTGTTCGAAAAGTTAATATATATATATATATATATATATATATATATATATTTATATATATATATATATATATTTATATATGTGTGTATGTATGTATATATATGCGTTTAGCTTGAAAGTTATTGGTTTTATAAAAATATATTTTAAATAATATATTTGTATTATAAATAAACCTACATATTTTCAATGATAAGTAATATTATATCTCAAATAGTTTCGACGATGTGATAAAAAAATATGTGAATTTACGCGTCAGGTCGGAGCCCTTTAAATTATTTTGCTGAGAAAATATGAGTAGCCATTTTGTTTATAATCAGTGTTTAGAAATGAAATTTAATCAAAAACGTTAGAGATGATTTTGAAAAAATCTATTTTTTCGTTTTTTGACCTTCAGTAAACTACATTCAATTTTAGGGTTAGATGTCCAATTCCAAAAACCCTTCGGGTCAATCCTATGAAACCCTAGATACCAAGTTTCAGCCCAATCGATAAAATAGTTTAGGCTCTAGGCGAAGTTACGGACAGACAGACAAAAAGATGGATGTAAATTCAAAAACCACTTTTTTAGATTTGGGGAGTCATGAAACGTCGGGCTTCATCAAAATCTTGAGTTTGATTTTTTTGAAGATCACAACACTTTCTCTATCTGTATGATAGTGAGAAAGTAAAAAATATAATGTTTAGAATAAATTTATAGCTATCTAGGCTATATTCGTTAAATCAAAATAAAAGTGAATACATATTAATTAAGTTTTTACATTTCCGTATCGTTATTCTTGTGTGGTTAGACACAAAGTAAAATAGGTTACCTATTATTTATCTATCTAACATGTATTAGCTCAAGTGTAGCTATGTTATTTTTTTACTTTAATTTATTAGAGTATCTTAGAACACAATATAACACAAATTGCAATATCTGTGATTTTATCTGTTTGCATTTTTTGAAAAAATGCACCATTTATGTTTTTATTTATTTAAATTTAATGAAAAATTGAATAGTCATGGGATATATTTAAAAATTTGTTCTTATTTAACTTTTAAACTATTTTATAGGTCTAATTTGTTAATGCATATTTATTTTGAACAAATATTTTCTTCAATTAACTAAGACATTTACCAAAATGAGGTATTTAACGTGTACGAACATTCATAATGCTATAACCATACACCCGTAACTTTATTCATAGTAGATTTTTTGCAAATAATACTGTACATGAATTTAATAATAGGTTTTTTAAATCGTTAGTTTCTTTATTTATTAAAAATTTAATATTACGAAGTCGACATTGTAATAGTTAAAATTAATATGATTACAATATTTAATGTTTAATCCAGTGTTTAATTTGTTTAATGTGTACACTTTAATATTTGATATCTGACATATGTATTATTGTGTTTTAAAAATATAACTCTCTAAGTTTTTAAAATTATTACATTTTATAATATTATATTTCACAATTGGCATGTTTTAACAGTGAATTTAAAATATTTTAAATGGTAAAGAAGTTAATTTACTGAAATATCCTGGCCATGTTTCGACTTCGTTTGTTTATTATACACCAGAACATTTACTCATTTTAAAATATTCCTTCTTAACATAGGTATTTGTTGGATTTTACTTAATAACAGTGAGGTCATGAAGGAGATATTTTAAGCTAGATTGCAAAAGAAACCTCTGGAGCACCAAATCAAAATAAATATATTAATGGTGGGATGTGGGGAACTTTATAAAAGGACATTGTTTCTTCAGATTTTAAAGCAATTTTTTTAGGCTAAAATAAATAAATAAATTATTGCTTCAATATAAAAAAATTGTTTAATTGTCTTTACCTGGTGACCTCAAAAGTTGTTGAATATCTGCCATGAACATAAGGGTATTCGATGACAAACTTTTTAAATGAAGATAAAAAACTGCCATTAGATCCCAGGACACTCTTGACAGATAGTCAAGAAATGTTGAGGCCGCCATATGAAGAAAATAATATTCTTATGTCTGTATTAGAGAAATATTTTTATATATTTTAACTAAAGAAAAGTTTCGCTATAGTAACTTCAAAAACATTGGCCTTTTCTCACGTCCACCTACATTACCTCTTAAGACCAACATCCCTATTCTCACCCACGAATCATACAGTCAACGACGCTAGGGTGTTGAGATATTACAACACATTTTTCAAGACTATAGAGTCCTGCCCTCCCTCAATAGGCTGCGTCCAATCAGCGTGCGCCTATAAAAAGAGCGTCCCAATGGCATGCCAGCCATAATCACGACAGTCGTCGAAGCAATCAAACATCATGGAAGGTCAAGACGTTTGCACCCGCAAAGCAAAGCCGGTAAAGCCGCTCACCATCACCAGTTTTTGAACACTTTTTTTCCGTTGGAAGAAGTCGACGCCAAACGCGTCATCGTTAGGATGGTTATCAAGAACAACTCTACACCCTATGTCCAGCCAGAATAGTGTGGAGAGAATTGTGCGGTGTTTAACGGTACAGAGTGGCAAGAGCTGGGCAATTACAAGTCGGTCATATCAAAAAAATTCAGCAACACGCAGCCTCTTCAGTAAATTAGTTAGACTAATCATTAAATAGATCTCTCTGAGACGCATGTGCGGTGACCGTATGGTCATCATCAGTGAAAAACAAGACGCCGTACTCAAACGGGTTGCCTATATAACACCTAGCTGGGCGCGTCTTTGTGAGGTGTGGGACCCCATCGACGTCGCGGTCAATCAACGGGATATGTAGTCGACACCCGTCGCACGATATTGCAACGATTTTATCGACACACTCGTCGTGGATGTATGCGACGCGCTAACAGAATCAGCGGATGCCATTGATCTCGAACAGCCTACGGCGGAAACACACATCATAAAGCTGGATCTTATCAGTGCTCCCTACTATACACGTCAAGTCGTCGGTTGGGACTATTACATGTTGGATTGTGAATTAAAACCATTATACTAACACATCCAAGAGAAAATGTAGAATATTGTATAAACGAATATATGCGTAATTCCTGTAAAAGTGTATGGTAAATATTATGTATATCTGTGAAACCCTTAATGTATAATAAATATATATTTGTTATATCTCTCGTTTTATTCATGCAAGACCTGTTTGTCCTTTACCTTATCCCAAAACGTAGGGTAACTAGATCCGAGTCTCGACTTGTTGATCCGTCAAACTAGCATCAAGCATGAACAGGATCAATGACCTCTTGTACTAGCTCACGGTTTTTAAGTTCGTAATCTATTCCTGTCTCGACTTTTATTGTAAAACCACCAAACTGGCACCAGGTATGAGTTATCAGGGAAAACCCATTGTGACATCATTCGAGGTCGTGATCTATTCCTGTCTCGACTTGTCTTGTCGAGCCGCCAAACTGGTGCCAGGTTTGCGATGACGTCACTGAGAAAAACTCACTACAGTGGGGAGGGTTGTGACATCATTTAAGGTTATGATTTATTATTGTCTTGACTTGTCAACCCACCAAACTGGCACCAGTTAAGAGTTATAAGAAAAAACCCATTCCCTGGGGGATTGTTGCGAAACTAAAATAGAATCAGGGGCTTGTGACAGGGAACCATTGTTCACAATCTACGCTAAATGGTTGGCCAGAGGGGATGGTCCTGCAAGCTCCCGCGCTCACTAACGATGCC
The DNA here is from genome assembly GCA_902151455.1 of Timema bartmani. Classification (NCBI taxonomy): domain Eukaryota; kingdom Metazoa; phylum Arthropoda; class Insecta; order Phasmatodea; family Timematidae; genus Timema; species Timema bartmani. Next base: position 31,302 of record CABFWB010003336.1, read on the forward strand.
AACATTTTATGAGACGTCACGGGAGGAGTGCCCGACGCCATGGACTGCACATTCCCCCACCAATAAACAGAAAACTTCCACCCAAAACTCTCCCCCCTGGGACACACAGTCAAACGGGGCACACATAAAATCAAATGAGCACACATCAAAAATCAAATGGGACAAATAATAATGCAAAAAATCAAATGGGGGAGGAACGAACAAGTTTGGACATGAATAAAATTCATACAAACCAACCCAACCCCTCTGCACCTCGACCCCAGATAAAAAAATGCTGAAATCACAATACACATTCTCTCCCCACCCAAATTGTTCTGATAAGCCACCCCATCTACTTGTATATTATTTCGTTTCACTTATATTACGAGTTTTGTGTAAATATCTCAATTTTTAAACAATAGAGCGAGAAATTCGTTGCGGAGTTCCGTACCATTTATTTTAATAAATAAAAACCACTATTATAATTGTAAACCGCCAACCCAATACTCATTTATAAGCCAAAACGTTGTAACCATTTTTAAAATAGCTCAGATTAAAAAAAAAATCAGCAGTAAGCTACCCTCTAAAAAAAAATTTTCTGCAAAAACCAAGAATATAATTTTTATTTAAAATTTCAAACACTCCCCAGACATAAATTTCAAACAAATTTACTAAATTCATTTATAAAAATTTCAAAACTAAAAAAAATACTTATCTATAAACTAGCCCTAAACGATTTTCTTACAAAAAACAATTAGGGTAACTTATAAAGTGTTATTCGTCAGGTCAAACACTCCAAAGTTATATATTGTAAATATATCAACTAGAACCGTTTTAGAAAAATTGGGAATTTTTTATAAATCACTTGATTTAAGAGTAAGTGTCTAACTCAATATAATATCCCTTCCCCTTCCTTGCAAATTAGACAATACAATAATAATTCCTTTGTCTTCGTAACGATCGGTAAGGGTTTTTCCAAGATATAATGAGTAAAATCTCAGCATATATATATATATATATATATATATATATA
>CABFWB010003336.1:40368-65353 GCA_902151455.1 Timema bartmani
CCCCCCCCCATTGTTGATGTCCCTTTCCTAATACGTCAGTGCATCTTGTATAAAACTGCCCACCCTCTCTTCACATTTTATATTCTATTGTGATGATTCGTTGGAGGAACATCCTAGAAGTTAGCCAAGAACCAGTCGACTAAACAAGCGGTTATTTCGAAGTTTGAGGCGTCGGTCTCTCCTCCTCGCCGTAGATGAAGTAAAGTCTGTGACTATGAGAACTTAATCTAGTCATATTTGATAGGGTATTCGTGATATGTTTGTCTATGTCCATAAAACATAGTCTTATATATGTGGGCAATAACCAGACGCCCTATAATGTATGGCCATGTTCCGGCTAGGCTAACTCTTTAAATCGAAAAAATGGTTAAAATCAGGTTACTTATAGCTTTGTTCCGTGACCTTGTTGGGATTTTGACTGATACCAGTCTCTAATCTTTCTATTGTTGTACCTTTGTACGATGATCAACTCGTGGGTACGCTAGTAGTCCAGAGTAGTGGCCTGCGTGGTATTGTTTGTTTTGTCCAGCCCCCTTCAGGCACCGCTTGAATTAGTTAATGTTTAACTGTTTGCAGTTATTATAGTCTGTGTCCAGACTTGTGTTGATATTTAAATATACTATTGAATGATTAGGCAGTACTAATGAGGAATAGACGGGCCATAATATCTTTACAGCCTAGATTCCTGCTAGTTTGCCATAAACTATTTGTAAACTTATTGTTCCTCTTCTTGGAACTTAACCTTTGTATCTCGTGACTCAATATTGAGTTAACTCATGCTAGCTATCTCATTTAACTACCAACGTTGTAACTATTTAAACTAAGACTGTCTGGAATTAGGTATTTTTAACGATAATTCCTTTGGATGCATATTAGGTTAGAGTCTAGTAGCCGCAAGGCTGGAGTGATGTTAAGTATTGTTGCTTAACCTAAAATCAATAGTTGCTTCCAATTTAAATTGCCGTTGTGCTGGGGCAGACGCACCTTCGTTTTAGAATGTGTGTTTGTTCTACTTTAACGAGTTACATCCTTTTCTAATAGAGACACAACCCAACTTGTCATGGTTGCAAGTCAAACCCAGAGACTTCAAACCTAACGCTCCCGATTGTGACCTCAATGTCTAAAGTAACAGATATAATTCCCATCAATAAACAATGAAATTTCTTGTAAATCATCTCATCAATCCATTTCTAATACTTTTGACTTGTTTGAATTTAGATAAACTGATTTGTTAAGATTTTATATCCATAATATGTTTGATTCTTCCCAATCTTCATTATTTACCCTTGTAACTGTATTCGTTACTTCTTCTATCAGATAGGAGAAGCAGCGATACAAAAGTGGTATGATAATATTTAATGCTGAAAGTATTTTCCCTGAGAAATATTGTTGAAATTATTTATATATTTAATTATAAACTTAGTTTTTGTAATTATAATTTTAAGGATATTAACTAAACATATAATTTAGCTAGTAAAAACAATATTAGAATTTTATACAAAATAATTAATGTTTATTTAACCAAAAAATATTATTATCGTCGACAAATAGTTTGTAGTTTAAATCCCAGTGAGTTTACAATAAATTATTTTTGAAAGCTTTTTTTTCAATCTAGTTTTCTAAGTACAATTTTTCCAAGCTACGATATTCATTAAAACCTTTAGATTAAGTCGAAACTCCTATTATAAACACACAAATACAAATAATTGTATTTTTTATCAAATTATTTGCTATTTATTCATACATTTATTTATTTTTAGTAAAATATGATTTAAAATTACTGTCTAAATCTTTACTTAAATAACTCAAGGTGGAGCTGTAGGCGGTAGGAGAATGAGGCCAGTGTTTTTGCAGTTTATATGGCAAAACATGTTTGGACAAAACAAATAAAATGTTGCTTCAGTATAAACATAAGCGCTTAATTTTATTCACATGTTATCAACAGTTATTGAATATCTGTCATGTGCGTAGCGGAATTAGGTGACAAACTTTTTAAATGAGGAGTAAAATTTGTCATTATATTCCAGGATATCCTTTACAGATCTGGGTTCATTATGTGAAAGAAATTAAAATGTGATTTTACTAGAGCAATATTTTATTTGTTTTGATCAAAAATGTTTTGATATTAAAATTGCAAAAACACTTCCCGTTTCTCATGTTCCCCACATACATCCCTCCTCCCTAAATATCACATCTTAAAAAAACACTAATTTAAATAACTATGCCACGGTTTTTTCTTCTCTTGTTTTTACCCGGCAAATATATTTTTGAAAATAATTTTTGTCCTGAACTTATACTTTTAGTATTATTTTTCTACCACCTGAGACAAGCTCTACCCGAATTCCATGACCTGCTTTTCAGCACCGATGAATATGAAATGGGGACGTTATCTACACAAGTCCACTGTATAAAATCCTCTTACGACAAAGAACATTAAAAAAATAGAGGATGGAGGCATGGCCGTGGCATTCACACTAAGCTGCCTCCTACTGAAATAATCCCACGCTAATCCTTTAATCCTCCCAGCCAACGATTAGCTACTCCGCCGCATCTTTATGTCCACTGTAAACAACCAGTGGTTGAAACCAGTGCAAATTTTGTTCGCTACAATCAAAATAAATAATTTTAAATATACAAAACTAAAATAGCATAAAATAATTTTTGAGAGGAGTTTTTTAATTTATTGTTTGTGTTATAAATCAAATATCAATTGAAAAAATACAACTGATAGTTTTGGTCACGCTCGTTTTTTGTCGAGATTAAAAACGATTCCAATTAAAATAGCGCAACATTCCTGTTCAGGTGCAAGCATTTCTGTGAATTCTCAAATATACAATAGCTCTAAATTATTAACGACAGCTTTATGTTACCATTGGAAACTTATTTTTTTTTTTTACATAAACGTCGTTTAAACTCCAGCGTTGCTAAGAACTTAATCCGAGAAGCGGGTTACAAAATTGTGATGCACGCTCCCCCTGGGGGGCTAACGTATCCTCTTGGGTGGAGTGAAAATGTGTATTTAGTTTTAGTACGATCAATGGGTAAGTTAAGAACAATAAATTAGAAAAATTGAATTCTCAGTTTCTCTCAGATTAGTTCGTCGTGACTCGGAGAAATGAAACAACTAGTGCGTCATTCTCCGTGGTCGAGTGGTTATGGCCTCCAATGAATAAACATTATCAAGCGTAGCAGCCTATACACACATAATAAAGTTATGGTGGTTATTAATTGCATTGAATTTTAACTATTTTAGAGAGGAATAATTTAAATAATTTAACTATTATTTTTATTTTGACATCGTACTGATAAAACTTATTTATTATATTATCACTTTATTTGAGAAGGGCCATCACATTTAAAGAATAAATATTGAGGGGAACATATTATAGTGTAAGCGTTGGTGAACTTCTGATCTAAAAAATGTGTACGAGGAGGGTGTATGTAAAGTAAAATAACCAACGTTCACTTGAAGAGAGAATGAGAAATGGACAAACAAAACTTCTTGTGAAAAATGACACTAAATCACTCGAAGATATAAACCTGACCTTCACATAATTGGTGAGCAGGTGTGATATAGATATAACGTTTTAGACGGACTGATCAACGTTAAGGGCATATTAAACATTGATTACAACATAAAAGCCAATAAAATATTAAACATAACTAAGTGATTCATAAACTGAGTAAATAACCCAGAGCCAACTAACTCTCAATAGTGATCATGTTGTTTAAGACGTCAGTGTCTCATTTCCAGTGATGAGGTTTCTTCTCCGCTTGGACAACGACAAACACAACATCATGGAAGCTTAAATAAAATGTTCTCATTTGGTGGGAAGATATGTTATGTCATAAGGAAGACCGAGTAAATCATAAAAAGAATGATAACACTTGATAACTACTCTATTTTTGCGAAAAAGAATAATCCACTCGATAAACAACAATTGATACATAGTCCTCACTATCATCCAATGACTCCTTAAGAACATTAATTGACCCTTTTTTCCACCAATAGAACTGATACCATTGGTGGTATTAAAAACTCACTTTATCGGGTGAATTTTGAGCACACTGTATTACACTGTCATTTTTCTCACTCCCAAAGACTAGATATATGTTTGTGACCTCACTTTCTGTTGATGTTTTGTTGTTGTATCTCTGAATGAGTCAAGAACGATGTTTAGGGACAATGCTAACAATTTGTACGTATATAGTCAACAGATGACACATTAACTGACTGAATGGGGCTAGCGCCGCCTTTAGCCTCAGTCAAAAGCGTCATTTTGCTAGTGCCAGCGACAACACCACTAAAGGTTGTATTTCAGCTATGCTCACTTTACCGCTCGGTGACCGATATATTTTCTGTACATTTCTTCTTCACGTGTTCGGGAAAAGAGCACCGAAAACACTTGTCATCATTGGTGGACAGATATATTCAACATGGCATATTATCTAGTGTCAAATTAATATGTAAAGAAAGTGAGTATTCTCCATTAGGGAAAATATAAACAATACTTCTAAACAATTTTACATGACAAAACTAGGGTAATCAAGAGCCGATTAAAATTTTCCTCACCTGACTTGTATATTTAACGTATTTGGACAAGTTTGTTAACAACAAATAATTTTTAATATTTGATGTGACACTGGACAGCACTACTTTAGTGGACGACTTGCCAAATCTTCGAATTGGGAGAAAAATATGGTCTATGTATATGCCCCTATCTTTTAATATTTTATTAACACTTTCTTAATTTGCCATGAACAAAAAACACTCGTTCACCAGCTAGGTTAGAAGCATAAAGAATATTATGTGGTCACACAACTTTACCCACAATAACTAAATATTCATCCAACACTTAACCGGTAACAATAGTGTCCGAAATAATCGCCAATTTTAAGGTATGTTCTGTTCGACAACACATCATGTCATCCAGGTTGTGAACCCGGCAACCTTGAGTGACCTCCACTCGTGTGGAGGACAAAATAACACACATCAAAGCTCACTAGTAAATAGATACACGCTAAATATCCTCCGGGTTAATAATAACACAAAACACACAACTCTAGCAGAGTAACACTACACACACGTCCTACCACTACGATGTCAATAGACAGACAAACAGACAGGCAGACATACATACAGCATTCACAAAATAACTTTTTTGGGCTCAGGAGGTCATGGAACGTCAGTATCCATCAAAATCCCGAGTTCTATTTTTCTAAGATCTCAATACTTTATCTCTCCAATGGATCGCTAGAAAGTAGAAATAAATTTTAGTAAACCTATACTTAGCACCGCGTCATTACTAGCCGTTCGGGTTATACGCTTAAGTATTAATTACGCTAATGAGCTAGGAATTGGGAAGGTTGATCATAAAGAATGTAAACCTGCATTTGCGTGGAAGGAGAGTGGAAAATAATTTAGTAAACACCACCCCCAGTTCACCCGAGTGCGATTCGAACCTTAATCTCCCCGTACTTGGCAGTTTAGCTCAACACGAAACTAGCGCGTTAGCTAACTACGCCACCGAGGCGGGTAAAAAAGTTAGTAAGCTGTCTCGAATACCACATCAGCTATTTTCTTAATAGAATATGACAAAATATATCGTACAGTATTTATCAAAAGACAAATTAAAATTGTGATTTCTTTGGGGATCTATTTTGAAACAGCCATTATATTTTTGAGCTTTAAAAGAATTACCTAACAAACAATTCTTTTAGGAAGGAGCATTTTCTATTCATTGGAATATTTGCATCACTAAACACTTAAAAAATCTTCAAATTATATATTCCTGAAAGATTATATACTTTTAAACTACTTTTAAAGTTTGAAAAGATAAACTTTTACTTCTGAATTTCATTCGTAAACTCTTTGTTGCTCATCTGCCTTTCTATCGAACTCTTTTTATCAAAAGTTCAAGTTCAAATTGTATTTGGATTGAACGTTTTAGTATATAAATCGACTTCTTTAGAAAATATGTATCAAATACACTCTTCTAGGAATATTTTTTTTGGTAGGGATGAGAGGAAAATAACTTAAATACTGTTATTGCCTAAAATAAGCTACACATATAGAATTGAACAAATAACTTTTAAATTAACAAATTTGTCTATTTGTGACGTAGCGGCAAGTCAAGATAAGTTTTAACATGTTGATATATTTAGGTAAGTCTTAAAGATATAATGTTGAAACAAAAAACTAAGATTTCAAATAACATAAAATACTCTTATCTTTTCACATATTTATTTTTATGATCTTGAGGTAGTGTTTTTTGAAAGCTTACTACATACAATATTTGGACTATTCAACAAAAATACAAGTAGGAATCTTCCTACAAAATGACATTTTATAAAATACATGTTTTGAAAAGTGTATGCGGAAAAGGAAAAAAGAGCTAATTTTGAAATGTAAATAAATATTATATAGGTGCAAATGGATAGAGCAAGTGTTTTTACTCGGAGGCAGAAAGCTTGAAGAACACCCACCATCTTAATTAAAGATAATATTTACCTTTCAGACAATATATTACATTTCCTGTTGGGAGAAATTACCATAAGCCCAACTACCTTACCATGTGGTCCTGACACCTCGCTCTCTCCCCTACCTTACCATGTAGTCCTGACACCTCGCTCTCTCCCCTACCTTACCATGTGGTCCTGACACTACCCTCTCTCCAATACCTTACCATGTGGTCCTGACACCTCCCTCTCTCCCCTACCTTACCATGTTGTCCTGACACCTCCCTCTCTCCCCTACCATTACCATGTGGTCCTGACACCTCCCTCTATCCACTACCTTACCATGTGGTCCTGAAACCTCCCTCTATCCACTACCTTACCATGTGGTCCTGACACCTCCCTCTATCCACTACCTTACCGTGTGGTCCTGACACCTCCCTCTCTCCCCTACCTTACCATGTGGTCCTGACCACTTCTCTTTGTAACGATTGGAAAAGGCATTATTTTTTTAGTTTTTATACAAAATAATTTTTGGCCAAAATTTATAAAATATTGCTCCAGTAAATAAATAATAGATTAGTTTTCTTTCGTTATGAGCATATAAGCATTTGATGAAATTGTTTCAATAAAGAGAAAATGTTTTCGGACACCCATGACAAATCATCAAGAACTGGTGAGGTCACCATGTTAGTAACATTATATTTTAGGTTTCCACTAAACAAATATTTTGTTTACTATGGCTAAAAATAATTTAGCTTTAATATCTACAAGAATACCTCCCTTTTCTCGTGTTCGCTATTTTCGCATCTAAAGTGGAACCCTTTATTCGACCAATGATACTTATCGAAGCCATATCTCTAATTATTGAACCTGTGACCCTAGGTCAATACACAGACACGATTGAAACGGATACGAGTATTTATCAATTATTGATGGGCCTGAAATTGAGTGAAACACAAAATAGAATACATTAGGCCTATATAATCAGAACATTCGATTTGATTTTGGCCATCGCCATCATATTTGTATTTTCTTGGCATTGCTTTGATCATTATTTACACGCTTCGATTGTTGCCTTAAATACTATTTATTCGATTTGATTTTGTCCATCGCCATCATATTCGTATTTTCTTGCCATTATTTTGATCATTATTTACACGCTTCTATTGTTGCCTTAATTACTATTTATTTTGTTTAGTCCTTTACTAGTGTGTGTTTGTGCCATACTTTCCATTTTAGCTTATTTTTATAAGCTATTTTGAAGTTTTCCATCCATTTTTTTTTAACAGAAGTTTATTTTTGTATCACTTTCCTCCGATCCCTTAGCACCCTGGCTAATCATTGCACTCCGCATTCAAAATAGAACCATTGTAGGGTAATCAGTGTTGTGTTTCTTTTTTAGTCTAGGCGGCACGCAAAAGTAACTCGATGGATAATGCACTTTTGAATCACAGGCTAGCACTTTGCATGGTTATTGCTGACACCTAGAGGAACTAATATGAAAGTAGAGCTACAACATTTTCCCCTTAGGATTCAAAATGGCGACCTTTTTTCAATATGTTTAACTGTACTTAAGAATTATGCTATTTCTAGCAGATAGTTGCATTTTAATGTTGCAATTATGACATAGCTTAACTAATGTTTTTATTGGGAATTCGAAATTAAAGGTTAGAAACTTTAATTTTAATTCTAAAAGCCCCTAATTTAAAGTAAATGGCTGCCAATATCATGAGGTGGTAAGGTTTTAGCTTGTCATTTGCTTACCAATTTGTCAAAAGGGGACAAAAAGGGGGTCACAAATGTATAAGGCAATTTTTTTTAGATTTATAGTTTTAATATAATATCTGACATGTTCAGAAGAAAAAAAGTAGTTTTTACTATTTTTTTTATGTTTCCCAATAAAAAAATAGATTAATGATACCCCGGTTCATATTGATTGCCATACACATAATGGACTAAGATTTTATAATTATTTAATAAATAAATAATGTGTTGTGATTATGATTACTTTGATCAAATTATAGAAGTAGAGGCTGAACATGGCATGTCCTGTAGAGGAGAATGGTACGATAAAAAACTATCATTACTAAAAATATTAGATGATATCATACTATTTAAAGTTCATATTGTAAAATGTGTATTAATAATTAATGTCATTAATACATTTATTTGCAATTTTACATTATCCTCTACGGTTCGAGCACATCAATGTATATGGGACATCTGCAGCCACATACGTGCATCTTTTTTTATAGTCTTGTTTACATTGACACTTAGGAATTTCTCTACAAGCTTGCCAAATCTTTGGTTGTCTTGTCTAATGGGGAGTCCAAATTCCGTTTTATTGCGCTCATCCCCAATCTGCTGGAGATGATGTATCTGTGATTACTTTATCTGCTTGATCCAATATGTGATCACCTTGATAGGTAGCGCGGAGTACATGCAAGACTAGAACATCCAATGTTGGTGGTAGAATGCACAATGATTGTTCACGTCCACAATATATAGAATGGCAACAAACTTTTCTAGCAGTCGCATAACTTCAGGTTGCAGTGCTACTAGAGGCCTTGAAATAGCAGTGAAAGCATAAGTTATTTCCTCGTATGCTTTCCATTTATTCCAGGCAGACTATTCACCCCTGGAATTGAAAGCAGACACAGTGTCACAGCCCGTAAAAGCATGGAAACCACGTAGAGCAATAGCTTTTTCTTATCTAATGTTTCAGCTATTTTATTTATGGGTAGATGACGTATTTTTCTTCCACTTTCATTAAGCACACAGCACACAGCTTATTTAACCCAAATACTTTAAATATGTAGAAGAAAGATATCACCAGTACAATTACATCTTTATCTATAGTAAAGAGAAGTAAAGTCTTGATATCATTAAAGGTCATACCGCGGACATGCATAATCATTCTGCCATCAGCTTCTTACAATTGTTCACGTGAAGCACCAGCAATTCATATATAATCACTCCGAGATGAATGAATTATTGTGTTTATGTTCGTCACGTAATGAACTTGATATAGTCTTCGTAGAACAAATTTTTGAAGCATACCTAAGAGTTTCTTCTTGTTTTTCTTATTTCTCAGTAAGTTTGGCCAGTTGCATGGCAGTTTCACCTCAAGAAGTAGTTTACGTCTAATGCCTGTTCCTATCTGATCTCGAACACCATTTTTTAAACTATTGCCATCGTAAGTGTCCCACACCAAGTATACTTGTTTGGCAGATATTTTAGTGCTTTCTAAAGTTAGCAAGAGATCTTTTTCAAAATATTTTGAAAATATTGTAGAATGTTTTGGTTTTAAACCATGTAAAAGAGCTTCCCCGTCATACACAATGCCTTCGCAACATCCTGGAAATTCAAACTGCTCTATCAACAATTCGAGGATATTTGTCAATTCACTTTACATCCCAGCACGCAGTTTTCCATTTACAGATAGAGAAGGGGGCCAGGATTAATTTTCGTAGGAGAAAGATTCATCAAGATTCAAGTCTTTATGTTGGCTGGCAATGAATATTTTAGAGAATAGCTTCTCGTCTGTATTAAAGTTCTTTCTGCCACTGTCCGATTGTTTGGGTTTTGCTGTAAATAGCTTTGTCTCAACTAGTTTAATATGTTCAAATATAGTTTTATACATGTCAATTAACCTCTCTTTGACAAACACTTTGTACATAGACATGCTACTCACTATCTTTAGAGTTAGCTAATGTTTCAACGCCATCTTTACACACAACAACCCTTCTGTCAGCTACAAGAAGATCCTCTGAGTTTTCTAGGAAAGGATTTCCATATTCAAGAATCTGTCCTTGAAAGTACACATTTCTTCCCTAAGCGCCTTTTGGAATACTCTGTACTGTTCGTGATGGGGCAGGTCATCACCTTCTTCAGATTCAGGAGGACTAAACTCATTAAGTTGCCTGAATATTTCAGGTCCAGCTACAGACCATATTTGAAATGATGCAGGATCTTCTGTCAGAACTATTTCACCCCCACTTCCTTTAATTATGGAATTATTCTACTTGTGAGCCTGGTCAACAGCAAGTGCAGAACATTTTAGGGATGTTTTGCGGATTACAATTTTCCATTGCAGATTATTCCAGTTAAACTCCAGGATTACTTTTACTTATATCCTCAAGATCCTTTATGTGAATGGGCAGGCAACGTGAGTAATGGGTGTGGTTGAATGAAAAAACCATGGCACCGTGAGTTTCAGAAAACTTTTGAAGTGTTCATAGTTACCTTCCTTACAAACCGAACGAAAGAAGGAGAGCTATCAGTTCAAGTTCAAGCAGCCAGAATTGGAAAGTAGGGGATTTATTTGCTTGTTGAAACATCCAATCTTCATAAGGGATGGTTCAGATTCTCTTCTCCGTATGCTCGTTGCAGTAGGATAAACAGTTTGGTAACTAAATAACAGGTAAAGAGTCACAAACCCGTGATTTAGGCAGCTATTTCTTTTACATTAGGGGCTTTTGGAGTTAAAATTAAGGTTCCTGACCTTTAATTTCAAATTCAGTAAAAAATTGTGGTCATAATTATAGGTTTGAAATGCATATATAAGCTAGAAATAGAATAATTCTTAAATATAGTAAGGTATATTGAAAAAAGCCATTTTGAATCCTAAGGGAAATTTTTTGTGGCTCCACTTCCAGGCTAGTTCCTTTAGGTGTCAGCAATAACTGTGCAACGTACCAACCCATGACTCAATAGTACAGTATGGTTTTGCGTACCGCCTAGACAGTTTATGTTGTTGTTTGGCGTAAGAAACTTACGACAAATAGTAATGAATTCTTTTCTTTTAGTGTTCTTTCAGAACAATGCTTCTAATAGTATAGTAGCTCCATTGTTAATTATAGCTCATAATAGGATTTTGGTTGGAACGTCACAATTACAACGTGTACTAAAATACTTTTATATATTCATACGTCAAGTTATATCATATTCAGATGTCACTTTTTATAAATAACATTAATACCTATAAAATAATATTAATTTTATGGTAAAATATTATTAATTTTGATGTAAATTTTTTTCCCTAAAAGGTCTTTAGAACTGGAATCCTATTATTCTTACGTAACTGCTTGTTTTCACCCGAATTGTTGGGGTAATATTTTTTTCATAAAAAATACTAGACCAGTGTTTCCAGTTTTTTTTTTATCAGAGTGGCATCCTTTGATATCTCAAAGCATCCTTGTTGTAAAGAGTCCTCATATCAAGTCAGTATGATTCGGAAAAAACCCTAAAAGAGGACGTAATCAAATTAGAAATACTCTTTTGTGCTTAAAAATTGTTTGTAGCAGCACACAAAACATTGCTTTCTCTAAATTTTTCTGGGTTAAACAAAGATTTAATTAATTATTCTATTTTCAAGATTTTTGATAAGGTTCTCCTATTTTAAATATTATCTTGAATTGAATTGGCAATCAATTTTATAAACATAATATATTTAATTGTTAATTTTAAACGTTTCATCTGTTCATTTATTTCGTTACATGAGACTATAAAAATAAATTTTCACATTTAATTGCTGTTATCATTTCAAATATTTCATTTGTAATGGGCTAGTGTTCTAGCCCTCAACATACACACGATCGTATTTAAATAATATTTGGAATAAACTACAATTTATAAACACCCTGTTTATTTTAGTTATCGTCTTCCTGGTGGAACCAAGAGAAGGTGGCCATCACCAATGCGTGCGTTTGACGCTATCGTCAACAAATGACTGACGCCCAAGACAACTCTCGACCTCCAGCGCTGGCTTGGACACTAGACAAGTGTAGAAAGGACTTCTCAAATAGTCCGCTACTCTCGACCTCCAGCGCTGGCTTGGACACTAGACAAGTGTAGAAAGGCCTTCTCAAATAGTCCGCTACTCTCGACCTCCAGCGACTGGCTTGGACACTAGACAAGTGTAGAAAGGACTTCTCAAATAGTCCACTACTTTCGACACTTCTCCTCTCCACCAACCACTCCATATATGTCTGGTTGAACCGGTATGTATAGGACACTCTTCAAAATATTTATTTTATTCGTTTTCAATTACTCTCTACGAGAGCTACATGGGACTTATTGACACTTGACTTTTAATTTACAACTCTGAAGATGGTTGGCATCTACGTCACTCCAGCTTGCCGCAGACAAGGCTCTTAAAAGTAAGATCTATTCAACAAATATTAGGTAGTTAATATCTGACAAACTGTTAGTCTGTTAATTTTTAATTTTTAAAATTGTTAATTTTTAGTGGCCTTTATTCACTTCCTGGCGAAGCTATTAATATGGTGTTTTGATTAATAACTGATTGTTTAGTCTCCACCTTTTGCTCTAAGTTTTGTAAGTGTTTTATTTGTGTTTAGTTTGGCTTTAGTTGGAGAAAGCTAAAGCTCTTCTTTAAGGAGTCACGGGCCATAGTCTCTTGAACCAAGCATTGTAGCCTTGGGCTGAATTCAAGTTCTAGGTGTAACTCCTGTTACACTGCTTTTTAAATAGCATGATATCTTGAATACTTGTTTAAAGTTGTCCCTGTGGAACCACACACTCCTATATACTTTTATTATAGAGGAAGCTATGAACTTCACGTGTATTTATGTAACTTTTTATCTTATAATTAATAAATTAAACATTTTACTAGTACTACTCTCTTTTGCTAAATTACCCCACATACCAATTTTTCTATGCCTGTATGTAACATGTAAATGTCACCCGTTAGATAACAGTTTCCCTCCCCTGTGTTTTTTATTTTATTTTGTATATTTCTAGGTATATTTATTAACTAACTATTAATTTATATTGTTATTAATCCTATTTTGAGCATCTTATAACCATTAAATCTAAAGACATGATAAGCTTATCCCAATCACATTTATTCTGTATCCATTGTAATTATTGAAATTTATTTATTGTGTACTTTGACAGGCATGTTGTTTTTATTTAATTCATCCAATATTATTCCAAGGTATTGATTCTTTATTTTGATCACCTATATAAATCTAACAGTTATATATCCAAGTCTTATCTATTATTATTAACATAAAACACTGCTAAAATATTAATGAACTAATTATTGTTAAGTATAGGCCTACTATGTTTTTATTTTTTTTAGCACCGCGTCTATCTATTTGGGCTGTACACATATCTACTAATTATTATAATGTGTTAGGGATGAGGCAGTTTGAATTTAGTTTAAGTCTATCCAAATTTGCGTGGTAAGAAAGTGGAAAACTTCACACGTTACCCGAATTCAAACCCCATTAACTCCATCATTGGTAGATCAAACTGTTACAAGTGTGATGCCTTAGACCATGTGTCCATTGATGTGGGTTAGTTCATTATGAAAAATATACTGTATGTTATCTCAGAGTTGGTGTGACATTTGTCTTTGTTGATAATTACATTTGGTATTAATTATTGATTAGGTTGAAAAGAGGCAAACGTTGATTTCTCTCCAAATATGACCCACTCTTCTTCTCTCTTAAGTTTTTTATACTTTCAAGCGCTAAAAAGTCGTATTAGCACAATTAAAATTTTGAAAACTGAATTTAAATATAAATTAATTATATTCGCTCATACAACTAATGTCAATCTAAAATGGAGATCCATGAGGCATTTAGAGGTAGTTCTTTGAAATTCGACAGTAAAGGCTTATCTCTAGATAGTTTTGTAAAATATTTTGTAAATTTAATTTAAACATCATATTTTCATGTAACCCTGAACCTCCCAAACCACTGTTAAAGGTCAAAATCTTATTATATTCCATCTTACTGTTATTATTACATCACCAATCGTCGATAGATATGTCAGACTAATATTTTCCAGTGTGCCAGTGACGAGAAGGTTGAGGTACCAAACCCAGACAGCTATATTGAACTTTCTTTTCCCCTAAATGATTTCTCAATTTTATTCCACTCAAATGTGGGGACACTTCCTATACATGTTACCTTCCTAATCTTAATCTATTAATGTAAATATTCATATTGTTGGAACGGGCTGTAAGAAGAAAAACAAACTATATTTGTTAATGCTTTACTTAAAATTGCGTTGGCAGTAAGTCACCTGTTGAGCCCCCGACACTCATCCCACGCACATATATATAGTGTATATACACATATATTAACACACACACCCACCTGTATATGTATGTACATATGTGTGTATACATCTCAAACATCTTAACTCACTCTATCGAGATAAATTTCCTGAAACTAGTCTTGGAAATGGCAAACAAATTATAATTGGTGAAATTATGTGTTCTCTATATCTATGGATCTTACAGCATGGGGACTGGCTGTTGTGTTTGTTCTCGAGTTAAGTTAGTTTTTATATCACGTTCTGGCAATATCATTGTGCTTAGAAACTTCACGTTTAATACCTTGATGAAAAAGCTAGTTGATTTAAGGTTATGAGGAGATAAAGATTTAGGAAAGAATAAACGTGTTAGCCAGGATTCCCTTGCATATTGTCACAAGAGTAATGGGAAATATTTAATTACTACAAAATTAACAGTCAAACAATCTTTTATCTCCTCGTCTCATTAATCGTTTGAATAAATATAGTATAATGGGGTTGGAATGAGGAAGGTAGCGCTTTAGAATAAAATACCAGAATTTGTGTGGAGTGTGAGTGAGAAATGATGATGGAAAAGCCATCATCATTACACTTAGCGTGAATTCGAACCATGACCTCCCCACTCCCAGCAAACCAGGATGAATTAACTTGGCATTTGGCCCGAGAATTCACCGAACCGGGTAGTAGAAAAAGTAATTTAAAATATATTTTAATCTATCATATAATAATAATTGAATCTACTTTTACCTGCTTCGGTGGCCGCATGCTCTAAAATGCCACTCTCGCTATAGTATGAATTGCTGATGACAATGAGATTGCGATTTGAATCATGGTTGGGTGTACTGAGAGTGATTTTATTTATATGGTTTTCAATCTCCCACAACGAAAATGCTGGTACATTCCCTCCAAAATGATACCTTTCTCATCACTAACTCATTAGTGTAATTAGTATATATTAATATTTCCTGAACGGGAAGTAAGACGTGGTGCTAATAAAAAACATCTACTTTTGATGAAAAATATAAATTAAGAATAGCTCTACTTCGCAAACGTCACAAGACTTGAATCCCTGTAAAGATAAATTAATCAAATATGTCAATAATAAGATTAACTAGCTTTAACAAGAAATCCGATAAAATTAAGGCCATTGAATTTTTCATGAGAAAAGAAAATTCTTGTTATTTTGGTGGGTTCATTGAGTATATTAATCCATCCAGTTTATTTTTTTACTTTCTCGCCGCTGTATTTTAATTTTTATTCCCTCCTTTTATTTTTTACCCCTACGAAAACGGTCAATTTGATGTGCGAGAGAATTAAATATCCATTCCCGGTAGGATTAATAATATAACTAACGCGAGTGTATGTGTTTTTATTAGTTTATATCTCAATTTTCATTAAAATAATGTTTACTATCTCTTATACTTTATTTGGATATGTTTATATAAAACAATTTTTATACATCCTTTTTAGAAATTATCCACCATATAACTTCAAATATAGTTCTATGGGTGGATGTAACCTCTGTATTTTTATTTTGTGTAAACTGCTTCGGTGGTCAAACAGTCTGAGGTGTCACCTTCGCAATGATGAGGAGATCGTGGTTCGAATCCCAGTTGGTTGTGCTGGGGCGGTTTTTACTCAAAGAGTTTTAGCTCTCCTTACACGAAAATGAAGATACACTTCTTCAAAAGTAAGTCTTCCTCATTCTTAGTACATAAGTATTTAATATATATGCGTATAGCCATAACGGATAGAAAATAGTGGTTCTATACATATAAATAATTATATTAGTGTCCAAACCTCGATTCCAGGACAAAATAGTTCAGACTAGGCCAAATTTATACATCCAACAGCTTGTGGGATAAACTGATAGAGCCTGATGTTTCTGTGTAATACTAGTTCGGACTAGGTTGAATTGATACATCCAGCGGCCCTTATTATTATTATTTTTATTATTATTATTATTATTATTATTATTATTATTATTATTATTATTATTATTATTATTATTATTATTATTATTATTATTATTATTATTATTATTATTATTAGCACCACGTCTTACTATCCGTTCGGGTTATACGCACTTACGCTAATGTGTAATGGTAGGGTGATTGTGAGATGAAATGGAGGACCTACAGTTTAACGTGGGATCCAAACCAATCTGGAGGCCTGGCATTCCACACATTAACAAGTTGTGATTAATACACGTCTTGTTAGAGGTGAAGGAAGGGTTTGGCAATCAGATAAATCTGTGCCGGCACAACTGCTTGTAGAATAAACTGAAACAGCCTGATGTTTCTAGGCAATACTAGTTCGAACTAGGTTGAATTGATACATCCAGCAGCTTGTAGGATAAACCGATACTGCCGATTTAATTCGGCCTAGTCCGATATAGTATGGCTTTGAATCGGGTTTGGACGGGAACATATTATATATATATATATATATATATATATATATATATATACATATATAGTGTGGGTGTATATGTATATATATTTATGTATTTATGTAAGAAAGATCTGAGGCTATGGAAAATATACTGACATAGATTGATTTAGGAAAGGGGTTATACTCTTGATTTACTTAAAAGTGGTTCCTTGATGAATTCAAGACATAAATTTATTGTTTTTTAATACTCGTGCTTTGTTTTAACCGACTCAATTTGTCATCTGCTATTTATTTATTGACGGTTCTATATATTCAGAAAGATTTAGGGCTCACTTGGAAAATAACAAAATATCGAATAAATATTTTACCCGGGCTAGTGATTGAGTGATCTAAGGCGCTATCGCATTGAACGTGTTTGCCATCGAGAGAGTTAAAGTTTCTAGCTGTGGTCGGATATAGGCCTACTAGGGTTAATGTCCACATGGGATTATAATTGTGATTCCACATCCTCTCTACACTCTAATGTGGGTTTATTTTCTCAAGTCTACTCCCAAATAAAAATAATAATTGAATTTAACGCCTAGATAAAATATATATTTAAATTTATAAACATTATCATATTTATAAACTTAGAGACTCAACTCATTGAATTTATTATGATACTATTGTTGATAACGTTATTGCAATAGCCTGAAATATTAAAATAAACCACACACACATACATACATGTATATATATATATATACATTGACTATTAGGTGAAGTAATAACAAAGAGCCACCCACATCAACGGGCACGCGGACTGAACGTCACACTCATGTAAATATGTTTGTTGGTGATGAGTGGGTGTACTGAGGGTGAATTTTTTTTTTTAAATTTAATGGTTTTTCTCTTTCCTTCAACACAAATTCTCGTGCATTTTCTATAAATCTTACCGTTCTCATCCATAGCCTACTAATGTATTCATACTGATATTAAGATGCAAAGCACCTAGAACCCAATGGACATAATTTAAATTAGAATGAAGATCAGTTGTCTTTTTTGAGTGTGTAACATTACTAATTCAATATTCTGGTTTTACAAAATCATCTAAAGCTAAAATTTAATTTAACAGAATAGCCGAATTCTTTATGGTACAGGCCTACCACTTACAATACGTGTAGCTAAGTCAGGACAAATGTACTCTTCGTTTACTTTGAAAGGTGACAAGATTCCTCGCAAATTTCCGTTACGACGTAGCTTATCATTTAAGTAGGTAGGAATTAAATCATTCCGGGTGACAGGAATGTTCATGAAAAGGAAATCTATATCAGTATAATGAAGAGTTTTTCTGTCTGTTATGAGCATTACGCGATATATAACACGCAGAGGTTTGACATAAAAATATTAGTAGCTCATGTGCACAAACATTTACCGTTGGAAGCAGGCATTTTAAAATGTAATTGTGCCCATTTTATACTTTTTACTCTTTTTAAACTTTTTAATATTTGTATCATTTTTAACCTTAATACAAAATATGTGACTAGATTAATTTTTTACTCTTTTTACCCTTTATGATCTCGTAGATTTTACACCTTTTTTAATTTTTTACCCTAAAATATTTATCCAGGACTAAGGCGGGTAATTAATGTAAAATTGTATAGAATGGGTTGTAAAGGCAAAACGGCTATGGGGGGTAAAAATAAGCTTTAGAAGTAAATCTAATCAAAAAGATAAATAAGACCCAAAGAACAGAAATTATAAAAATATTATAGAGGAACAGAATGTCAAAAAGGGAAAAAAGGGAAAAAGTTATAGTAGGGTTAAAATGGTCAAAGAGGGCAAAACTGATTAAAATGGTAAAAGGGCAAACAGTATATCAAATAAAAATAAATAAGGTAAAAAGGAAAAAGTTGGAGGAAATTAAAAACTTAAAAAAATTAAAAAGCCTTAAAAGGGCCAAAAAGGGTCAGACGGCAAAAAGGGTGAAAATATTATTAGGTTAAAAGCGTAAACGGGTTTGAAAGTTTAAAAGAGGTTAAAAAAGGTAAAAAGAGTAAAACATTTAAAGATGTTCTGTAGGGAAATAAGGGGAAAAAGACCAAAATGGTTATTACTTAAGGGTAAGAGGATAAAAGTAAAAAAAAAAGTAGAAATTTCAATATGGGTCAAATGGGTAAAAACGGTAGATGGGGTAGTAAAGGTAAATACGGCTAGAAAGGTTAAATTGGATAAATGAGGTTAAAAAAAATTGCTAAAATACTTTTAATTGGATATAATTATAAGCCTTTGAAATGGGAATGTAGAAAAGGCGATGAAAGGTAAGTTTATTGGCAGTTTTTTTTATCAAAACAATTTCTTGGTCAAAATAATTCAAATACTGCTCTAGTAGAAATATAAGAGTTTAATTTGATTCACATGGTGATTTCAACAGCTGTCGTTAAATACCTTTCAAGGGTGTATTTTTATTTAATGAATGTTTTGTCATCATTTAAAGAGATTGTCATCTAATGCCGCTATATTATTATTATTATTATTAGCACCGTATCTTACTACCCGTTTGGGTTATACGCACTTACGCTAATGTGTAATGGTAGGGTGATTGTGAGATGAAATGGACGACCTACAGTTTAACGTGGAATCCGAACCACGGTGGAGGCCTGGCATTCCTCACATTCACAAGTTGTGATTAATACACGTCTTGTCAGAGGTGAAAGGGGGGTTTGGCAATCAGATAAATCTCTGCCGGGACCGAGGATTGAACCAAGGACCCTCAGCAAAGAAGTCTGATACCTTACCCCTAGACCACCAGGTCACCTAATGCCGCTATACTCATGACAGATATTTAATAATTATTGTTGATATCACCATGTGTAGAATATTAAACTTTATTTTCGTACTGAACCAATATTATATTTATTTTAGCCAAGAAATATTTTGTTATAAAAATTGTAAAAACACTGACCCTAAAGTCTGTTCAGCGTAGGAATTGTCTTCTGAAAGGCCTTTTTCCCTACCAGAAATCTATTATATAGTAGGATATTGAGTAGGAAAAAAGACCTTTCAGAGAGTAATTCCTACCGTGAATGAAGTATAACTCGCGTCCCTTACATTCCAGCTTAACAACTAATAATTTATGCTGTGACACTCTTCTCTTTCATTTTTATTAGCACTAACATTCAAGCGTTCAAAGTATTTTGTGTAGAGAAGTTATAACTTAATCTTTAAAAGAAGTGTCAACTTTTAAAATATGTTTATATAATAATAATCTCTGATTTAACAATATGTATTATTAGTAAGACTACTTTCAAGTTTTGCATCAAAATTCAAACCAATAAGGATTAATATTCAAGCATAATTAAACATGTTGTTTCTATTCCATGTTTAATTTTACATACTAAAAATTAAAAAAAAAAAATACTTTATAAATTCCCTGTGCGAAAAACGGGTAGAAAAGCCAGTAACTAAAATCTCACAAGCTGCATCATTAATTGTTTACCAAGTTTATTCAAAATTGATTCTGTTAATTTAGAAGATATCACGAACAAACGTACTAGATAAAATAATAATAAACTAATCTAATTGAATCATCAATTTTATTTTACTGTAGTGTGGCTACAAACTATCTTCGCCACCAACCTCTGCCACCTAAAAAAGGTATATACACACTTACCCCATTTTACCGGGAAATCAGCGCCTGGTATGGATTTTCAACGCAAGTCAACACAGAACACTGTTCATCATTCAAGTTGGAGAGAAAACTAGAAATAAGAATCGGAATGTCATGTGATCCCGTTGGCTAACCCCCAAGTTGAAGACGCTGCGCAGGTGCCAAAGCTTGGGGAAACAAGCGACAAATGCTATCACATGTATCGCCCTACCCCCTCTTAATCTTCATCTCGACGTTTTGCGCAGGCGTCGATGAGTGAGCCGTTTCCTGACTAGCCAAAGATAACTTCATCGATAATGGAATATATCCCTACCATTTTTCCCCACTGTTCCAAATGAAATATAAGCTGATTCCCAGACATGAACGATCACTCTTTGATGCAATTAGGATTTAGGAACATACAACATGTAATTTTGCATATTTTGGAAAGGTTTTTTTTAATTTATTTTTTATTGGAAAACTGAGGAGCGACTAAACTCTTTATAAGTTATGTAGGGATCCAATTTGATAATGGTTCAGCATATCTATTTATTAATTTTGTACTAAATTAACTTTCCTGATAATTAGATTTGTTTTGGTTACGGACATGTATGGTCATATGCCTTTTAGTGCTTGTTAGGTTATATTATTCGCAAATCAAGTTAAGTAATTTAATCTTTGTGCACTATCTTGCACTATATTTTGTTTGGCTGTTTTCTTAAAGTTGTAGTGTGTCTAGATGAAACTAATATGGTTTGGTATTATAGTTTCAATTTCTACGCGAGTGGGAAATTCGGTAAATAACTTTAATATGTTCAAATTTTATTATGGACTAGTTAGAAAGACAAGCTCTTGGTTTGTAGGTTATCCCCACCTCATGGGTTGTTAGATGAGAATAATGACCTTACTTGTAAATATTGTATCCAGGTGTATGGTTTTGAGCAGAAATGTATTAGTTTATATATTATAAGCTATGAGATATTATATGTATATACTTTCTAACAAACTTAATTTCAGATATTTATAAGTATCTTTCGAATTGCTTAGCCATGTTGATTTGACAATAGGGTGTATTCCAGCTTTCATTTCGTTTTGATTACTGTTCACAATAATTAACTTTGTTTACTTTTGAATTGGTTCTGTTAACTTAATATGCATTTTCTTTAATCTAGTTAAATGCATTTAGTACTCTGTTACCTTATCAATTTATTTTACTAAAAAACAATTATTCGCTTCCCGATAAATATTGTTGTATTATATGCTATTGCGCACTGTCCGCAATCAATAAAATTAATATTGTTAACCTTTTGATAATTATTTTTGATAATAAAACGGCCTTGAGGCCATTTCTAATTTCATATCATTTGTTATATATTTACATGAAGCAAACCCTAACTTCCTTAACTTGAATAGTTTAGTACTTTAATTTACAGTTAACACTGCTGGGTTTTACATATTTGGATGTGAAGCAAATAAAGATCCCTAGTTATCTACTTTTCTATTCTTTGTCTTACAACGCCTTCTCTATAGAGAATAGTTGATTACATAAAATAAAACTTAATGTTTCCATGAGGAAAAAACATTAATCCAAATATAAATGCTTTTAAAAGCTTAGTAGTGATATTTTGTCACTTCATCTCACTAACCGTTCAGATTATTCGCATATTATAATATTAAGTAAGCTAAAATCTTAAGGATGAGGAAGGTAGAACTTGGAGTGTATCTAACCAGTTTATAGGAAAAGAGAGTGTTAAACCATTTAAAACTAGCCATCCTTAGTACACCCGACCAGGATTTTAATCCTAACGTCCTCACAACAGGCAAAGCACACTAAATCCCTAATGAATAACATTTAGACTGCGTACTCACCGGCGCGGGTTTATGGTAGGTCTATTTTTAATTTAAGTAGATGGTATCCACTATGGGAGTATTTTTCTTTATTTTCAGATAACACATCTTGTCAAAAAAAAGCACTTCGTAGGACTTGACTGCGGGGGTCACATTAAGTGCATTGCCCTTCTACAAGCTAAGTAATTTTTGAGAGAAGATAAGTGATCTGGTAAGATCAAAAGCTTTTGGGTTCGGTCACCTGTAAGTAGACAATAAACCCCTCCGGTGGCACAGAATGTTGCCCAGGGTACACCATAGGAGGCTGTCTACACGTCGTACCCGTTATAAGATGATGCGATGATAGTTATTATGATGCTGTGGAGCCGGGGTGAGTCTTAACCTAACTTAAGCCTAGTTTAACAAATCCTTGTGATCTTTGGGATAATTACCCTTAAGGAAAAAATACCCAAGGTACCAGCTAGGAATTGAACCCGGGTTCCCTAGGCTCGTAGCCAGGTGCACAGACCACTACACCATGGGGCTGGTTTTTGTCCCAGGTGCTAGTTTATTTTAATAATGGGTTTAATTAATATTTGGTAGGAATTATTTTGATCGGGTGCTAGTTTAGTATTCGTATAATAATGGTATGAAGATAAGTTTAGAACATTAAAAAAACTGCCATCGGTCTAGAATTTAGATGGTAACTTGTTATTTTAATATGTTTAGTCATCTTGAGAGTTGGTCTAGTGGTTCCTGTATGTTTTATTATCAATAAGATACCTATATTAAGTGTTTTTGGAAGCAGTAACAAATGTTTTTCCTGGGTAAAGATAAGTCACAATTACGAGTTTAGTGAAAGAAAACATTTAGAAGATATACTAGTCGTATAATACTTACATAGGTCCTAATTTTCATCGTACATCAAGGGCTTACTAATATCGTTTACTGAACTACATTGAAAAAAAAAGTTATCTCTATGGAGCTATTTTCAGTCCTAGATGCTTTGTGCTAGATATTTCCAAAAAGGTAACAAAACACAGGTCTTGGTAAAAGCAGTTCTTCACTTGTTAGGTCAAATAGCCCTAGTCCTCTTTCTGATATTAGAATGAACTCCTCAATTGACTGTGGCTGCTCCACTACTCTCATTACAGGGCCAAAATAAACTTCATCAGGACAATCAAATAAAAGATCAAATGCAATCAACGGCACAAAATAGGTTAAACGTGAACAAAGGAATTGCCCAAGGCAAGAAAGCAGCTCACAAGAGGATCTCCTCTTCATCATCTAGTTAATCTACAAAGGAAGAGAATGAAGTAGTGCTGGTCATCATTGATGGTGATAAGGACAGTGAGATAAAGATTGGTGCTCATACTGTCAGAATCTCTTTTCAAGGGACAAATGTGATGGAAAAAGGGTCGAATACACCAAATTCAATGAATTGGGTCTTGAGGACTGTGCTGGGGATTGTGAAGATGGGCGTTTCTTCATTTTCTCTGAATATTTGGACGACCAAATTTGATATATTTGGTATTTAATATTTTATGTATTCTAGTGTTTAAAATTATTAATAAAATAAATATTTTAACTTCTTGTTATAATATAATGGTGACATCGTAATGTTACACCCCTCTCTCCAATCCTTTCCTTACGACCATCGATAACTTAAAGGTAGAGGGAGGGTGCAATCTACATAGAATATACAAAGGACATGAAATGCAAGATTAGAGTAGTTCCTTAGCCAGAACTTCTCTACTGTTAGACATATCAAACAATCAGATGGGCTAGTCTTTATGAGACAAACGACCCACAGTGTTCGAACGAATACAAGTAAACAAATAATAAATCGGTTAATAAATTTATAAGCTTTATATAATATTTATATAAGAGTCTTATGGGCCTTAATATACTGTTTCAAACGTGTCTGCACTGCATCACTTAAGGCAGACTTCAAACAAATGAAATAATAAATATATAAAGAATATTTATTAGACGTTTCTAAAATACGCGAGAGTTTGGCTAACAGACTTTAGTCAAACTCCCGTGGGACTATCTGACCTAACTTAACGGTTTAGAAACTTCCATCTATTCGTGGAATTAAAGTTAACAATATCACAATAAACAAAGTCTAGTGAAAACATTTAAACTACGATCAAAATATAAAATTAATCACTAATTAATTTTATCAGTTTAACAATTTACGACTCGAAGTTAAATTTTATAAGTGTTCATTACCAGAAAAGAAATCAAAACATTTTATTTACAACATTATTTCAGAATTAAATAATGATAAACTTCTTCTTCACAAAAATATATCAAAGTTATTATAAAGTAAAGATCTAAACTAAACAGCTGTTTCGAGCGCCCAAGTGGCGACAGACATTATATATTTTACTATTCGGCGAAGAAAATAGTTACGAAATATACAAAAGTTAAAGTTTTTAAATTATCAAGTTCAAAGTATACGTTGCCATTGTTAAAGTTTGTAGTTTATCACGTGATTATCCTGACATAATCCTGGTCCTAGGACTATGTTCCTCCGTCCAGTGTTGGTTGAGTAGTCAATTTAATAATGCGCTCACAGGACTTTAAATAGGGGTTTTTCAC
>CABFWB010003336.1:65450-81468 GCA_902151455.1 Timema bartmani
GGAAACAAGGTGGTGGGGGGGGGCTAGAACAATTCCTTCTAGAAGGAATCGAACATGACGTGGATTGTTGATATTATTGTCCCATTTTTCATTTTAGAACAGCGATTCTTCAATCGGACGTCATTTCTGTAGTTGTGGAACTATCCACCAGGGCGCAGATGGGTAGAATTCTGTTGAACGTGGATAGTATTGCTTGGCGTGGCTTCAGTATCTATTTGATTTAGTCGGAGTTGACTTCGGTGAAGGAGTCTCTGTTACTACCAGGTGTAGCTCGTCATCGTCTACACCCGATAGATTTGGTGAGTTTAGATTCCAATGTATTCCATAGTTCTATTGAATCGATTTTATTGATTTGAATTGTCTATAATGTTGTTTAAATCTACAGGAA
Organism: Timema bartmani; assembly: GCA_902151455.1. Lineage (NCBI taxonomy): Eukaryota > Metazoa > Arthropoda > Insecta > Phasmatodea > Timematidae > Timema > Timema bartmani. Next base: position 65,839 of record CABFWB010003336.1, read on the forward strand.
CTACAATAGTGAAGAATACTATTGTAGGGTTTAGAATATTATTGAATATTATTTGGGGCGGGTAGTAAGATTCTTTGGCGAGTTGAGTATGAAGTTTAGCAAGGGGGCGAGTTCAAATGTAACTCAATGTTACAGTAAGTGGACAATATTAAGGTAAGGGTCATGGGAAAAGGTAAATGTTTTTGTAGTTTTTATATTAAACCAATATTTTGGTCAAAATAAATCAAATATTGTTTGCCGGACTGGTAGGAATTATACCACACACTCAATCATCTCAAATTTCAATAAAGAAAATATTGATTCTCCAGGAACAGTGGACGGAGTTTTACTTACCATGGCCAGGCCGATGCCGTCGTTGTTCTGTTTGATCGTTGTTGATGGCGCACATTTAACTATACTTGAATGGTAGCTCCCGGAAAAATATTGAAATAAATCGTCTCAAGTCTGAGTCTCGCATCACCAGCAACCCACACATGCGTTGATACCCACTTCAGGTATCTATCTATCCTAGCACTGTTGCTCTGTGGCGTGTTTGGGCGATTCCTCTTCTCTTCCTTTCCTAGTCAAGTCTCAATGGGGAGCCTATTTAACATTATGTATCGCCTAAAATAGGCACAGAACTAGATTCAGTACGCTGCAGTGCATATTAAAAGCTTTATTTTTCTACGTTAAGAACCGTCTGCAAGAGATCTCTACTACCCAGGACGCTATGGCGTCGAACTCGGCCGTGGCCAGGATCGGCGCCAGGTAGCACCCCACCACTTCAAGGATAAACACCCAAGGGGCTTTGTGGTCCGACTACTCAACTTAGGAAGATGGACCGTTAGTTTGTGTACATGTCTCATAATCCCACAAGGGGTTTTAAGGTACTATATACAAGTCACTTTCAAACTGTTATTTGTTCACCTAAGCTATGAACTTGCCGTAGCTCTACTGTAATCTGTGTGTCTGCATTGACAGCGTAATAATCTGTCACTTAATGACATCGTTATGTTTACCTCTAGGTAAGATTGTTGTTAATATTTAATTTCTTTATGTCTAATTATTATACCTGTAGCTTAACTGCGGGTCATATGGTTCTCTCTGAACAAAACATAATGTTTATGGCAGTGTACGACTTGTTGGTCTGGTTTGACCTGTTGTGTTTCAAGTCGCTTCAAAAACTGGCTAGTTTGGTTAGAAAAAACAGTTAGCTGTATTAGATGTAAACACAGTCTACACGCTTTAGGATACCCTACTAAACAGGGTTAGGCATTTGGTAATAGTCGCCTAGCGACTCCTTGTAGCTCATTATGTTGTGTGCTGAGCCTAGCAGCTCTAAAGATGGCCTTTGGCAAGTTAAGTCACTCAGTCTCCCTTTTTACTAGGGGAACGTCATCGCCAAGAAACTAGGGGTTAACTATTAGGGGTTCATGGCCTAACTAGGCCTTTGTCCAAATCAATTGTGTGCTCTCCTTGCTTAAGAACACTCCCAATTTTACTTGTTTGCCAGAAGTATTCAAGAAAGGCCTCTCAAGGCACTTGTAAATGTTAGTATTTAACACCCCTTTGGTGGCTTCCTTAAGATTTCTTGAAAGCATGCGGCCGCGTTCTAGTACATACTTTTCTAACAAGTTTTGATAAGGGGCATCTCCATGAAGTTATGTTTAATCAGTGCAGTCCTAATTGATACTTAACTATCCCTAATGTAGGGGATCTTGTTGGTTGCCCCTACCCTTGGTCTTGACGTTCTCGCAGTTGCTAGATGAGCTCATATGCGCTAGAAACAATATAGAGGCTGTTATCTAGTAACCTGGCAGGTAGATACAGGAGTAACAGAGCTGTATGAGTTAACATTAGAATTAATTGGCTGGTGTACTGAATTATTCTAGCTATGTACGAGCTTGTTTGTTCTGAGATTTAAGTTGTTTTTGTGTTGGATAGCTCTCAAAATGTTGGTATTAGTGAAAAGGGCTATTTATGATGAGCCTAATTAATACTACATTATAGCTTGCTTTCTCTACCACTGACTCATTGTTTTGGTATTATAGTGTATTCAAAGAGAATTCACCATGACACCCATCAATGGATAATTTCATTTGTATGTAACTTATCTAATGTTCAATAAAATATTGTTTGCCTTGTACTTGTTCACTCAATTATAAAAACCCCCATAGTGGAGGTTTGTTTCAATTGCCTTAGTGCAAACATTTAGTTTAATTTTCTATATATGGCGATATCAACTGTTGAATATTTGTGAAGGGTGTTCTAGAATTTAATGATAAGTTTTTCTCTTCATTTAAAAAGTTTGTCATCTAATGTCGCTATGCTCATGACAGATATTCAACAAATTTTGATATCACCATGTGAATAAAATTAAATTATGTTTCTACTGTAGCAATATTTTATTTATTTTTGACAAAAAAAGCCCTTGGGGCTCATGTTAATCCCCTACTGCATTTTTTTTTAAGTTGAAGATTGTTATCTTTAAACTTTAATTTTTACCATGTATTTTTACTATTCAACTATACGTATCGAGCTATGTCTAAATGATTTATTGATTTTCTTTTTCTTAAATTTGTATACATTTTATTTAAAGAGAAATAAAAGTTCACGATGATTATTGATGCTTTCCTTTATTCGAAATACAACCTCCCGTTAGAGGAAAAACATACCATATTGATCTGAGGTATTTATTAACTTGCCCACCTATTAGAGCAGATATATAATTATTAACAAATTGAGGTTTGCTATCAGATACAACAAAATCGAGACTGTTGGGAATTTCTTATGAAAGATAGGTCTACAAAGGAAAAAGGGGGTAAAGAATCATTTCACACATTCTTCAAGACAATTACTTTTATATCTCAAATACAATAAATATCCCAACAAATGCTAATTTTTTAATTAATTTAAATATGACATAAATTCTATTGATCATAATCTAAAGTGTACTATTAATGTTTCATGATTGTCTAGCAGATGGTAGCACTAACTCAAATTGAGTCAATTTAATGTACCATCCCCCTATTTTCCCTGTACTCATTATGTTGCGACAGTTGGGAAGCCACGAATAGGTATGTATCAGTTTGCTCAAAAGGACCTAGTGTTTATAAATTATCGCATGGCTGATTAACCGGGATATTATAAACGAGTTTGCGCTTTAATCAGAAACCACATCAAAGCTTGGTTTTCTGTATTTGGTTCAGAGTATTTTAGTACCGAATTGGGTTACATGTAAACATTAACTAAGCTAATTAAATAAAGATGAGAAAGGTACAGCTTGAGAGTGAATTTACCACCATTTGCGTGGATAGAGAATGGGAAACTATTTATGAAAAACTATCCTCACTACACCTGATCGGAATTAAACCAAGATCTCCCCATCTTCGGCAATCCAGTCTACTACTAGAGTAGCGCGTTAGACCATGCGGCCACCGAAGCGGGTCAGAAAGGCTTATCACGGCTTCACTCAATTGGAAGGTGATATGATGGTGCATTTTATCACTAAGTGAATGTTAACTGTAAATATATATTTATATCTTTGAGTTTGAAACTAATGTAGAAAAAATCACCTTTAAATAATAAGGAAGACATAGGCCTGAAACTATTGTCCACTTTGAGAAGTGATTATATATTTAAATAAGAGAATTATTTGTAATATGTACACACCTTAGTTATATGAAAATAAAAAATGTTTATTTATTGCATGAAGATTTTTCATACAACCATTCGTTTAATTAATAAAACACAATATGTTATTGCCTAGAATTTGTTCACGCAGCTCAAATGAACAGTTGTTCAGTTTAAATCACTCTTATTTTTAATTATACTCTTCAATTTTAGGTATCTACAAATAATAAGCAATTTAAGAGACTTTTAAAATTTGTTATTATGATAAAAATATAATTGAAAACACTACTAATTCGTATGCACTATACGTATAGTAAAACGACACACTTCAATGGTCATATGGTCTAAGCCTTTAAGGTATCAGTCTCACAATTGACTAGACTGCCCATGACAGGAAGTTTGGGGTCCAAATTCCGGTTGGGTGTACTGAGGGTAGGTTTTCTTAAATAGTTTTAAACTCTCCCTCCACGCAAATGCAGGTACACACCCTCTAAATTCAACCTTCCTCAACCCAAACACATTAGCGTAAATATTTAATATGTGTTAGACACGAAAGGGTAGAAGACTTGGGGACAAATATATATATATATAACACACAACGTAATTGAGCTTATACCTGGATTATTTAGGAATGGATATCTACTAAATACAAACATTCTTTTTGCTGTCAACAAAGATAACTTTTTACTTTATTACTGTAATTATTTTATAGTGTAACCAGATTTGTGTTAGACTGTGCGGATCGCTACACCTGCATCTTTTACTGTCTTCCTTCTATCACTCCATCCTTGTCTAACAATTAGCTGGGCGAACCTGACGTCCAAGGGGCTTATAGTGGGGATAAGGGGAGCTTTCTTGGAAGAAAAGTCACGTGTGTGTAAGAGTCTGGGCTCACTTTCTTCAAACCTAGTAATGTATTCCTGAAATTGAGATACATACTTTGACATCTACCCTATATATACACGTTCGGCGTTAGCCAAAGGGTCCTCAGTCCGAGTTGAGGTTAGCCGAGTGAGTGGACCAGCGCGTCCGTATTGGCATGCCTGAGAGTAGGTGGTATGATTATCGAATGGGCTGGCGTGTCCACAATGTGGGCTAGCGTGTCCAACGAGTGGGCCAGCATGTCCAGTGAGTGGACCGGTGTGTCCAGTGAGTGAGCCAGCGTGTTTAGTGAGTGGGCTAGCGAGTCCAGTGAGTGGTCCAACGTGTCCAATGTGTGGGCCAGCATGTTCAGTGAGTGGACCGGCGTGTCCAATGAGTAGACCGGTGTGTCCAATGAGTAGGCCGATGTGTCCAATGAGTAGGCCGGTGTGTCCAATGAGTGGGCTGGCGTGTTCAGTGAGTGAGCCAGCGTGTCTAGTGAGTGGGCTAGCGTGTCCTGGTGAGTGGGCTAGCGTGTCCTGGTGAGTGGGCCTGCGTGTCCAGTGAGTGTTCCAATGTGTCCAGAGAGTGGGTCGGCGTACCCAGGAGGGGATTGGCGAGTCCACCGCTTGCGGGGCTCGGGTCGGCACGGTGTGTCGTGCGCGGGGTCAAGTGGCGACTCATGTGGACTGCACGGATGACGTAGACGTTTTTGTTTTGAACTGTATTACTAGTGAATATATTTGTAACAGATTTAAATATTTGAATATTTACTATGTGTTTTACAGTTATTAATTTGTTTATTTTATTTTATTATATTTTATATGTTCCCATTATCTTATTAGCTTACAGACTAAATTATTACTCATATTATTTAATTAATTGACTTGTTTAGTTGTAGTTAATTTAATTCTATCAGTGTATATGTTATTTTATTTCTAAAAATCTAAACTTTGAATATTCCGTATGGGGTTTCAATCGTGTTTGATCAGCAGCATACCCCAATATCCTCAAAATAACTCGTTGTTTTCACGATGACGTGTGAACGGCTTGCGGACTATCAGGATTTATGCTAGCCTCCCACCCCTCCACCCCCTTATTACAATATGTATGGATAATGTGTATAGAAATTTTCGGGTGAAAATCCCATTACTTGACTTATGCATGTGTGAAAGTAAATATATTCGCTTTTTCTATCTGTCAGATGTGTCCAATCGTAATAAAATATGAGTATTGTTGAATATAATAAAATGAATGTCTCAGTAGTTTAAGATTGTAACTAAAATATACTTTTGTTCCCTCAATTTGTTTCCCTTTTTTTTAAAAGATAGCAATTGGCAATATTATTCCCTCAGCCCTCTACATCATGCGCTTTACTGTGTATCATTAGTGTGGGCAATTTAACCCTGCCTTGGCTTGGCATATTATGTTCTGCATGCATGTGCTCTATCTACAATTGGTACAGACTAAACAATAAATTACATAAAATATATGTAAATTTCAAATCTAAATTTCAAATGATAAATTCTGTCACAGTAGTAAAATAAACAAGTAGATAGGAACTTAAATTTATAGGCTAATAACCTTAATTTTAAAAAAAGGTTGGAATTACAAAATCAGATAGAATCGAATTATCTGGGGATAAAAAGAAAAATGTTTATTTATGATAAAAATTATGTAATGTTATCACTACTTAAATTGATTGTAAATTCTAAAACAATATTTGCGTATTTTCTATTGCGTATAGTCCTACTTTATATACATGTCTAAATAGACTAAATTTCAGCCTTATGCATTAATTATTTTACCTTAAAATAGCAAGTCTGAACCTTAAAAGTCGTGAATTGTACCGATTTAATATAAATATTTATTAAAATTGTGCAATAAAATTATTGACGTATGACCTTAACAACCCTTAAGGTGTAATCAGTGAAATAGTTTTGTAATTTTAAAAACTTTGTTTGTAAATCTTCTTTATATTTAAAAAATAGATTAAATATTTTCACTGACCTCAATTTACCTGTTTTGTAATGAAGACTTCGGAATATTTAACGTTGGGTTTAATCTGGTTTTTTAGCGCCGCATCATGCTACCCGTTAGGCTGTACTCATAAGTACTCATTACGCTGATGGGTTACGAATTATTATTTTTATTTTTATTATTATTATTATTATTATTATTATTATTATTATTATTATTATTATTATTATTATTATTATATATTATTACTATTAGCACAGCGTCTTACTACCCGTTTGGGTTATACGCAAAGAATTAGTAAGGTTGAAGTTAGAGGAAATGTACGCGCATTTGTAGGGAGGTAAAGGGGAAAATAATTTTGGAATAAACCACCCTCAGTTTACCCGACCGAAATTCTAACCCTGATCTCCCAGTTATTGGCAGTCCATTCTACTGCGAGAGTGACGCCTTGAACCGTGTGGCCACAGAAGCGTGCTTAGATCCGTGCTACCGACCTAAGTTATGCGTTATCCGTGAAGTGATTTGGCTCAAGCCTTTGAGAACGGTTAATTACGTAAAGTTAATTGGTTGGCAGAAGTTAAAGAAGTACATCGATCAGGTGGATGAGCTGTAATATCAGCTTTTAGTGTATGGGGGCGATATACGTGGTCAAGTTGTAAATCTTTGCAAGACTAATAATAGCTGAGGGGTTAATTGGAACAATTAACAGATCGTTCATGAAGAAGAGGCATGGCTAATATGGCAATTAAAAACAAGATTATAGTTAAATCACGAAAAAAAGGTAGGTTTAGAACATATAAAAAAATATTTAATGTTGGGTTTAAATATTGTAAAAGTTTAATATATTATATCTTCTTCAAAAATTACGGTTTGGGAACAGATTGTTTAGCCATTTATTTTATCAACAACATTTTTAGTAGCTTTTGTACCAAATTAGTTAGCTTCCTGCCAGGATTATGTTATAGTTTCAGCAGTCACATAGAACATTCTTGTTGTAGGTAATAACTAGCATCGCAAGTAGAATTAGGGTTAGGTCAGTCTATCCAACAGGGATTCAAACCCTAATCTCCTCGTCATCGTCACTCCAGTGTATTCCGGAAGGGATGCCTTAGCCCGCTCGATTACCGATTCGATTAAACTGCGATTAAGCTCATCAAGGTTTTAAGCTCATTACGCTTTTAAGCTCATTTCGCTTTGACTTCGTACTTGCGTTGACTTTGAAGTTGTTGAGTTCAATTATAGTCAAAAGTTCGGCTGCTCTTATATAATCTAACGGACTGTTAACGATTGTTAATGATTAAAAATTATTATTTTCGACTGTCTATCCTTTGATTGAATCAAGAAGGTACACAAATGGATTATCGTTTATCCCATAAACGCTAGACTTGTGTTCATAATAGTGAAGACAACGTACGCGCAATCGTCTAAAATTATTCGTGTGAAGTAATTACCAACATCCATTAGGCTGTTTTCTTAAGATGACACGTTGATGATGTAATTTAATTTAGAAATAAGTTTAACACAAGGGTTTAGAGCTACTTTATTTGAGGGGCAGGTGGGTAGCTCAGAGTAAATACATCCCTATTAGTGTGTAGAGGGGAAGATAAACACAATGTGGAAAAGCGTCCCCTAAGCACGTGACCGAGGTTTAAACTTTAAACCTCTCATGACCTTAAATAAAGTAAATTGTGAACCTGTGAGGGTGTGAGTTGTAAGTGGGAGATCATTTCAAGAAAATAGGGTTTTTTTTCCACCACGTCCTAGTACCTGTTTGATTGATACACAGTGGTGGTTCTAGGCCGGGTCGGCCTGGGCCCCCTCAGATATAAACTGCTTTTAAATTACAATCAATGCATTATTCATTTATATTATTTATAAAACATCATTATGGCAAGGGAAATACAAGGTTATTATTGTATAATAGGTATGCTATGTGAGTCCAGTAAACTTCTGGTCATGGTCAAGTTATTTCCTTTACACGATCGCTCGATTCGATATAGAACAGCGTTTGCGTTTGTGGTCTTGGCGGTGATTGGAGCTCACACTCAGCTCAAGCTCACCTCACCAAAAGTGCACTGACACCCAAATGGATATTGGAGGGAGAGTATTGGAAATATCTCTTCAAAGAGATAAAAGGTGGGTGTGTAGATACAAGAAAGTTATTTACATACGTTTTGTTTCTACTAAAACAGCACTAGAAGATTTGTAAAATCGTCTATTAATAAAGAAGCAGCAGAGGCCAGGCGGTACTAAGCTAGTTTTGTTATCTCGATATTGTGTTTGTTTTGAAAGTATTTTCAGAGATTTTGGAACTAATAAATGGGGCATCCATGCTTTTTCAACAAAAAGTTGTGGATTTTGGGGAAGCTTGAAGAGTAATAAACTCAATAATTACTGTATTGAAAGAAATATGATCAGACGAATGCTTTCATCTAACATGTATGTCATCCTGTAAAAAAGCAAAACACTATAATCTAGCTGATGATTCAAAATCAAGTGAAACAGCACGGCCTCACAAATTGATGGATGATTGATAGTATTATAACGTCAGCCTCACCAGAAAAAGTGAGGGGGCACAACACACCCGCGGTGGAAAAATGTAAAAAAAAAAAACTGGGAAAATTGAAAATATGGTTGTTGAATTGGAACATAGATTCACTAAGAATGTCTTTGTAAGTGATGCAATATATGTGCTTGTCAACCAAAGCAGTGAAATTTTTCTACATGAAAAATCCATACAATCGTTTGTTGAAAAATACAAAGGAATTTTTTCCGCACTTTGAGATGTTTCATTCCGAAGTATGCTTCGAAAAGAATACTTTTGTCATTAAAAAAGTCATTCATAGATTTTTATGACCCAAAAATACGTAGATTTTCCCCCCTAATGTCTGCATACTTCTAGCACCTTGTTAACGTTAAGTATTTCTTCATCAGCTTGTGAAATAAGTTTTTCAGAAATTAAAATACTAAAACTTCCTTGAGATCGACAATGATGAGGGAAAGACTCTGAACGTAGTCTTTCTATTGAGTCATTAGAAAGAGGGTGAAGCGAACGACATGTCCACGATCAAAATGAGGTTTCATGAAAATTTGCTAGTATTAAAAATCGCAGAATCAAATTTAGATAAAACACCTTTAAATTAATATTCAGAAAATTAGCTTTTGCCTCTATTTAATAATAATTATCAAATAGTGCTTCCATGAAGTCTTGTTTTAAAGCATTTCCCTATCCTGACTGCTTCTCTCATTTCTATTTGCCTTCTATTTTTTTTCCGTTAGTGCCATGCATGACAGGAGTACACGATCAACTGTTTTAAGTGTATGTGATGTTATCTCATCATGAATGCATGATCTATTAAGAATGTAAAGTAACGACAAATTGCTATCAATATTTAAAGCAAAGTGAATATTAATGTTTATGTATTTTATGCCTGGAGCGTGTATTTTGTATTTATGTGTTACATATTACTTTTAATTAATTATCGGTACATGCAGGAATATGTGGCTCACAAATTTTTCGATCTAAATCAGCCATTGGTGATACGTATAGATGGATTACTCATTGATTACTAATGGATAAGAATGAGCAGGGTAGAATATTTATATGAAATATACATACATTTGCGTGGAGGAAAAGTGTAAAACTAATTATTAAAACCCAATCTCAATACATTAGACCGATATTCAAACCCTGACTTACCCATAACTGGCAAGCCAGTCTAAAATAAGATTGACGTGGTAGATCATGCGACCAACCATGTGGGTATGTGACATTTAATATTATGGTGCAATCTTTTAAACGTGCCGATGGCTGAGTGGTCTGAAAATATAAACTTGTATTGATTAAGATCACCATAGTAAAAATATATATTTTTTTTTACTTTCCCTATAGAACCTGGATTGGTGGGCATGTGGCTTAAGCGTTGGCCTCACCTATTCTAGTTTTCTGTGACGAAGAGGTTGGGGTTTTAATTCAGGATAGGGTCTATTGAAGGGTGATTTTTCCTAGAAATTGTTTTCTTAATGTCCCTCTAAGTAAATATGTTCTACATTTCCTCTATATTCTACCTTACTCATCCCTTCCCCAAAGCCTAATTAAAATGAGCATTGCCTGGATAGATAGTAAGAGGCGTTGCAAACAAAGTGGTCCTTAACCAACACGATTGTTTTTTTCCTTTGTCAGCCCTAGCTGTTTCAATTTTGTACCACGACAGCGTACAGCCAGCCAGTATCTTTTTTTACCCGGAGGCTCGTGAAATAAAACAAGCGATATTACGTTAACATCTTGAATAATACACGTATTACTATTGCAAGCACGTACGAATGAACGAATAGATAGCCCCAAATGAACGTTGACTGTTACCCAGCAATTTATTCCACGTTCATATCGCCCCGAGTATCGCGAATAACTAAGAGACAAGCAGAGTTCGCGAATAAAAAAAATAATAGAGAAGAGATGCCGCATAAATCAAACCGATGTAGCTGAGTGGTAAAGAATGATTCACACGTTCACCGGAAATTGAGAGTATAATCCGCTTGAGCGTCGCTGCAATTCACACGGTCACAGAAATGTCTGTGGACGCGTGAGTCTTTCCATTGCTAACTCGATAGATGCCATTTATCAACACTATCTTTTTTTTTTATCACCACGCTTTACTAATATTTTGGCTTATACGCTTATGTACTAGTTACGCTAATGGTATCATCGATTAGGAAGGTTGTATTTATAGGAAGTGTATCAGCATATGCGTGAAGTAAGTGTGTAAAACCATTTTAGAAAAACAAGCCTCAGTACACCCGATCGAGATTTTAAAATCGATCTCCCTTTTATCGACAGTCTAGCCTACTGCGAGATTAGCGTCTTAGACCATGAAGCCACCAAAGTTGATCGTTTTATATTTAGGTTGATAAATTCACCTTCAATAATATCCACTCTTTGGGTGGTTTTCAATTGATACTGTGTCGCGACACAACTTAACACAAATTTACACACTTACCTTTCATTTAATGAGTTGCTAGAAATTATTTCGACAGTCAAATCACCCATTTCGGTAGCCGCGTGGTCCAACGCGCTACTCTCGCAGTAGACCAGACTGTCTATGATGGAGAGATCAAGGTCTGAATCTCGGTCGGGTGTACTGAGGGCGGTTTTCCCAAAATAGTGTTCCACTGTCCCTCCACGCAAATGCGGGTACACTTCCTCTAAAATAACCTTTCTAATCCTTAAAACCTTTAGTGTAATTTAGCACATGAGCGTATAACCCGGGGGGTGGTAAGCAAGACGCAAAACCAGTCAAATCACTTTACGCACCTGTTGACCAGTTTCTACTCTCTAGTTACAAAGCGCATGTGCAATTATACTTGTTGGTTTGTTGTGAGCATTGATTGATTGGCATTTACAAGAAGATTGTGGTGCAAAGAGGACAAAGCTGAGATTATTTCAACTCATGCTAATCAAGCACAAATACAAAATTCCTTAGAAAGGTTTAGAGCTCATCACTTGCCTCTATTTTAGTTCTGCTTTGGTTTTTCGGCGAACATGTAGTTCTAAAATAAGAATGGTGGGTTAAAATATGCTTCCTTGCCAAGCTGCGATACTTTAAATACTTTAAATACTTGACTAACTAATTTTAATGCCCTTTTTACTATCTGGAATCAATAATTACATCTATGGGTAGTAAACGCTAAGAAGACTAGGTACATAATCTCACATATAAAACAAATTGAAAGCGATGGATTACTGCAAACAACATATTAATTTAAAATTTTAAAGAGTTCAAATTATAACTAGTAATTATTACTATTTTGGAAGTGGAATTTAGGAACAGACTACTATCACAGTGTCAGTAAGATCTTATTGTTTCGCGTATTTTCAATAAAATATAAAACTAAGAATCAGTGAACAATAGTTTCACCGGTTTTTATCTATGATTGTAAAACATGGTCTCATAAACTATACATAATTATGAGCTACATATCATGTACTATCACCAGAAATTGTTATAGTAGTCAAGAATAGCAGATTACAATGGGTGGGACATACAGCGTGAATGGAAGATTATAGAAATATTTTCAGGGTATTGACTGACCAACCCAATGGGAAGATACCATCGGGAAGACCTAGACGCAGATGTTAGGATAGCATTTGAATGGAACGGGAATAAATAGGGTTTAATGAGGGGGTCTTTATAAAACTAGCTCAATATAGGGATAGGGCTTCATGAGGTAGACTGGATAGATCTATCTCAAGATAGGGATAGGGTGTAGTGAGGTATACTGAATAGAACTAGCTCAATATAGGGATAGGGCGTAATGAGGTGGACTGAATATAACTATATCCAGATAGGGATAGGGCGTAATAAGGTGGACTGGATATAACTAGCTCAAGATAGGGATAGGGCGTAATGAGGTGGTCTGGATAGAACTAGCTCAAGATAGGGATAGGGCGTAATGAGGTGGTCTGGATAGAACTAGCTCAAGATAGGGATAGGGCGTAATGAGGTAGTCTGGAAAGAACTAGATCAAGATAGGGATAGGGCGTAATGAGGTGGTCTGGATAGAACTAGCTCAAGATAGGGATAGGGCGTAATGAGGTAGTCTGGAAAGAACTAGATCAAGATAGGGATAGGGCGTAATGAGGTGGTCTGGATAGAACTAGCTCAAGATAGGGATAGGGCGTAATGAGGTGGTCTGGATATAACTAGCTCAATATAGGTATAGGGTGTAATAAGGTGGACTGGATAAAGCTAGTTCGATATAGGGATTGGGTGTATTGAGATGGATTAGATAGAACTAGCTCAAGATAGGGATAGGGCGTAATGAGGTGATCTGGATAGAACTAGCTCAATATAGGTATAGGGTGTAATAAGGTGGACTGGATAGAGCTAGTTCGATATAGGGATTGGGTGTATTGAGATGGATTAGATAGAACTAGCTCAAAATAGGGATAGGGTGTAATGAGAGCGACTGGATGGAACTAACTCAAGTTAGGGATAAGGTGCCATGAGATGGTCTGGATAGAACTAGCTCAATATAGTTATAGGGTGTAATAAGGTGGACTGGATAGAACTAGCTCAAGAAAGAGATAGGTGGTGTAGTTTTTAAGTGCGGCAATGAACTTTCAAGTTACTAATGCCATGGATTAGGCCTAAGTAAGAAAGTAATACGGTAGGGTTAAGTAAAGTAAAAATTGGAGAAATCTTCCATTATCTGTGTTAAGGAAAACAAGGAAACCATTTGTGCAATCAACCCATCAGTACACTCAGCCAAGAATATAACTAAGGTAAAACATACTATTTGATTTTTACGTCTTTTTCTGATAGTTCATCGATATGGTTGGGACTTAAAATAATAGAGTATTTGAATTTGTATCCTTCATACAACACAGATATTCGTAAATATTTTTAACTTTTGGGGCCGAGTGCTGTACTAGATTAAGTTAGTTTGTGAGTCTAAAACTAAAATATACTTCACTTTAAATTCCCTTAAAATAAACATTTTTAATCTACTTCAAGAATGGATTTGCTGTATGAGCACTATGGTGCGGCCATCTTTGGGCAATTCCCCTATTTGGTTTAAATAAAATATAATGTGGTTTTCATATTAAATATTTAAATTTTATTTTTTCAAATAGTAAAAAAAGCCTATGGAAATACTCTCGCCAATTTTAGTTGAGTGGTCAATATATATAATTTAATTAAATATATAGAAAAAAATTGAGAATTTTATAATTTGTTCCTTCTTAGATAGAAAGAAACATTTTAAATAAAAACAAAAGCTAAAATATATTAATGTTTGGGAATTTATATGAAGTGCAATCGAATTTGCGAGGGGCGAGAGTTGGTAATAGTTGAAAAAAAAGACCCAACCTCAGTATACTCGACCAGGACTCGAAGCCATATGGGAGGTTTACGTGGAGCTTGCCTATTATAGTTGTGACAGGGGTGATCGGTGATTGAACCCAGGTCATGTGTTCGGAGGGCAGGTATATATTATAATATTAAAAATAATGAATATAGTTAAAATAATTAAGGAATGGCTGAATGATTTACTCTCTTAAAACTGATAGATATTTGGGACCCACAATTCAATATAGAAGCTTAAAGAGGAACCGATTGTACTCTACCTGTGCTATGAATAATTCAGAAACCTTGTAAAGTAGCTATTTTACCAATAAAAACATGTCAATACTCTAGATTGAAAGGTAGTTTTTTTAGGTTGTCTACACTTTGTGTCCTCAATGATATGTGATGATAGTTATTATGAAGTTGTGGAGCCCCTGTGAGTCTTAACCCGACTTAAGCCTAATTAACCAAACTCTGGTGACCATTGGACTCATTATTCTTAAAGTAAAAACACCCAAAGCACCGACAAGGAATCGAACTTGGGACCCCTAAGTTTGTAGCCAGATGCACTGTCTACACCGTGAGGCCTGTTAACAGGTAGTGTTTCATTCTATTTAGTTGAGAGGACCTAAGTTCATTTATTGGTACTGCAAAAGTATTTATAATTTGTGTTTTTATTTTTCCTCTGTCCATGCAATCCGCATTTAATTACACTAGGAGATAAGGTAGAATTTACGTGGAGGGACCATTTACTAAAAATGTCCTCAATGATCCTGGCCTTGATTTGAGACCATAACTTCTCATCACCAAGAATCCCAGCTAGATGAACGAGCCTGATACTTGGTCTGCAAGTCCACTGATTTGGGCTTTTTTAAAGTTAAAATATGGTTGCACGTCTTGTCAAATAAATATTTGTTTTTCTCGTTGTTATGGTTAACATGATTTTTTAAATAAAATATTTAAATGAAAAAAGTAACTTTTTAGAACATTTTATATTATATAATTGACCATTTTAGTTTAAACAGAATAATGAAACTATATTTTATCCCCGAGTTCCCCGATTATATTATTAGCTCAATTTTAAATATACAATATTTTTTTTAATTTTAGTTTAAGTTTTATCATTATTTGACCAAAAAAAGTAAAATTTACCATCAATAACTTCAGGATGGCTTATAATATTTATCAACTTTCTTACAAACTTATGAACGTCACCTACCTATGACGTCACAGCAAGTCCAGATTGAATTTACGTTTTATTAATCGAGTTTTAAATATCTAATGTTGATACAAAAAAACGCACATTATTTTCTTAGCACCGTTTCTTACTACC
>CABFWB010003337.1:0-13325 GCA_902151455.1 Timema bartmani
CATCGCATCTTACTACCCGTTTGGGTTGTACGCTGGACGTTTTATTACCATTTTAATCCATTGGTAGAAGGAAATACATAAGACTTATGAGGTTGGGGAGGGGGGTGGGGGTTACAAAATCATCAAAAAAGGACAAAGTTATATTAATATAATTAATTTACCAAAAAAGGGTATTCTCTTTGGTATTTATGACGTAATAGACATGACGTCTAACGCGCGACTCGCGCAGTAGACTAGACCGCCGATGACGGGGAGATCAAGGTTCGAATGTCGGTCGGGTGTACTTAGGGTAGTTTTCCCTAAATGGTTTTCCCCCTTTACCTCTATGCAAATTCGGGTACACTTTTTCTAAACATAGCCGTACTAGTATCTAAAATCATTAGCGGGGTTAGTACATAAGCGTATAGCCCGAACGGGTAGTAAGACGCGGTGCTAAGAAAATAAATATACATGACAAACAAAATAGAATTTCAGTGGCAACATTATTTTAATTTAATTTTAATTATTTTAACTTTAAATAACATTTTAATTATGCTTACTCGTCAAAGGCTATCAAATTTCCATAGATTTTGAGCTTTCTGCTTTTAATTTCAAGCAAAAGCCATAATTTGATTTTCCTCTTCATATGATTAGGAGAACTTTAAAACGACCCGTATCAAAGTTCTCTAGCTATATGTTGCACTATACCACTTGAATCAAGAGTCGAGCTAAAATCTTTTAACCAAAAATAACTATTTTACTTACCGATACACAATCACACACAAATAAGGGTTCCCATGGTGATGTAAACAAATAATGATTGTACAGATGAGCAAATACGCTCACAGAAGAAAAGCTAGAAATTCGCTAGGAAAACTGGATTTTCGTTAGAAGCTACTTTTTTTGCCAATATTCTGGACCTCTAGCCTTTAAAATGAGATTTTCCTTTGTCAAAATCGGTTCAGCCGTTTTCTGTTGCAAGAGCGCATCGCTAATGGTTATAACGAATGTGATGCTTCACCCAGACCATCATTTTGGTAGGAAGCCCGCTCTGGAAGGCCTTCTCTCGTACCAGAATCCTTTTCTCTATTTGTAATTTAGTAGTATAAAAGGTATTTAAGAATAATATCCTTAGACCAGTTTTGGAAGGCCCTTTGTCCTATCAAGATACTACTATACAGTTGGATTCTGGTACGAAATAAGGCCTTCCACAACTGGCTTCCTACCGGGGTATGGGTAAACACGCCATACCCTCTGCGGAGTACATATGGGCTGATTAGCGCTTTACGTGGCGCAAGCGACACGAAAAAGCCTGAGGTTTTAGGAATGTTGACGAGCAACGAGGCGTGTTCTATCACGCGGGATGTGACGGAGGTAGAAAGATGGAAATATCAGCGATTGACAGAAAATGAGGGGCAGATCTGTGCAGACTACATGTCATGAGACACAAACCAACCAGATGTTTGGATAGTGTTGGCGAGCAACGAGGCGTGCTCTATCACGTGGACTGCGAATTAGCGAAGGTAAAGAGATGGAAATGTCCGCGATGGATGTGTGGAGGGTAAGAGACGCTCTTCGACAACAACTCGTGAGCCGCTAAGAGAACAAATGAAATTAGCAGCCCTTAATCAAACATGACGTAACCTGTGGTGTGGTCATCCCACCGGTATTTACAAAACAGTTTGAGTGAGGCTCTAAAGAAAGATTGTTTACCACGTTCAACGACATTCAGGGAATAACAGACTTCTCGTTCGTTCGTTGATTCACACGTTCAACAAAACTTTAGGGAATAGCGGAAAAGTTGCTTTGCTTGATTCACACATTCAACAAAACTTTAGAGAATAGCGGACAAGTTGCTTTGATTGATTCACACGTTCAACAAAACTTTAGAGAATAGCGGAAAAGTTGCTTTGATTGATTCACACGTTCAACAAAACTTAAGGGAATAGCGGGCAAGTTGCTTTGCTTGATTCACACGTTCAGCAAATCTTTAGGGAATAGCGGACAAGTTGCTTTGATTGATTCGCACGTTCAATAAAGCTTTAGGGAATAACGGACCAGTTGCTTTTATTGATTCACACGTTTAACAAAACTTTAGAGAATAGCGGACAAGTTGCTTTGATTGATTCACACGTTCAACAAAACTTTAAAGAATAACAGGCCAGTTGCTTTTATTGATTCACACGTTCAACAAAGCTTTAGGGAATAACGGGCCAGTTGCTTTAATTGATTCACACGTTCAACAAATCTTTAGGGAATAGCGGACAAGTTACTTTGATTGATTCACACGTCCAACAAAACTTTATGGAATAACGGACCAGTTGCTTTTATTGATTCATACGTTCAACAAAACTTTAGAGAATAGCGAACAAGTTGCGTTGATTGATTCACACGTTCAACAAAACTTTAGAGAATAGCAAACAAGTTGCTTTGATTGATTCACACGTTCAACAAAGCTTTAGGGAATAGCAGACAAGTTGCTTTGATTGATTCACACGTTCAACAAAACTTAAGGGAATAGCGAACAAGTTGCTTTGATTGATTCACACGTTCAACAAAACTTTAGAGAATAGCGGACAAGTTGCTTTGATTTATTCACACGTTCAAAAAACTTGAGAGTAAAGAGGAGATGCTGCTTTGATTGATTCATACGTTAAACAAAATTCTAGAGCATAGCAGGCAGCTCATTCTGTTGAGCCATGATGCTTTCCAAAGCAAACTAAAATCACCTGATCACCAATACGTTTTGTTTTATAGTGGATAAACCCCTAGACCAGTCATCAGAATACATAGGTTACAAAAAAACATGCCCAACATGATATGAAATCCATAATAGTCCATAAACTAAACCAAGACCTCTAAATCAGACTACGCTAGGCCAGCGGCTCCAAACTTTTTTTTAAAGCCTAGCATCCACTTCTGAGAATTGGATGGTGGCTACCACCCTCTACCCGCCACCCCCTCCTCAACACCCCACCAAAGCTAAATGTAGAAAGTATGCTGAACTCGGCGATAATAACCTTAAATTCATGTTACATTGAACATTCATATTTGATCATTTTAAAGCAAATAGGTATTAAAATATACCTGTTATTATTAACATAAAATTATTGCTGTAATACCCATAAAAGCCTACCACCCCTTCCACCCCCCGTTACAATTTACCCAATTTACCATCACTCCCCCCTTTCCCCTGAATACCAAAAAAACGTGGTACCACCCAGATTTTCGCGACTGACCCGGTATCGTTGTTTACGACCAGAGCGTTTTCGCGCTCCTGTTATCTCGGCTGGTTACGAGTCTTTATGACTGAGACGGTATAAAACCTCGTTTTGGTAACGCTTTCCTTGGCCAAACTAATTAGACTGGTTTCAGCCAATGTGTCAGCGCATGTGTTAGATTTAAACGAGTATAACTTCGTAGTCATTGGATCTTAACAGTTACATGTAAATTAAAATGGACAGCAATTATTAGCTAAATACACGTGACCGTATGTAGTATTTATTCCTGATAGATAAAAAAAATTCATATCAAAGCATTTAATACTGCTTTTGCCTTTTGTTTTCATATTTGTTTGTGATTTTTCTAAAAGTGATATTATATATATCTATAGTTATTTATTATTATTTATGAAAAGTACTTAAAAACCGTTTAGTTGTGGATAAAGTACGATATGATCTAGGCCTATTTACTCCTACAGTAGCCCCATGGCTTCTTTGGTGCTGACAGCTCACAGCTGACAGCTGACGGCTTTAAAAAGCTACCAGACCAAATTGTGTATCCCTACGCCGAACTATATGATTTGCTAAAAACATGTGTTTAGCAGCTGTCACTTCTGACAGTCAACATTTAGGTATATACTTAATATATACTTAATGTTTTCTGTAGTTTATCTTAGAGAACACGAGTTTAGCTAGGTTTGGTATATATATATATATATATTAGAACCTAGTTTTATAACCAGTTCGGGCTATATACCTATGTTCTAGTTACATTAATGTATTAGGGACTAGGAAGGTTTAATTTAGAAAAAGTTCACCCACATTTGGGAGGGAGAGTAGAAAACCATTTAAGGAAGACCACCCTCAGTGTACCCTACCGGGATCGAAACCCGATCTCCCCATCTTCTGCAGTTAAGTTTATTGCTAGAGTAGCGCTTTAGACCATGCGTCCACCGAGGCGGGTTTTTGTGTAAATATTAAGCCATCTCAAAATATACACCTACTTATCTAAGAATAAATTTAAATAGGGCATTTTAATTCGATTTTCACATAGGACTATACTGCCCAAGTTTAGTTAGGGACACCGAAGAGGAAAATCATGCAGAGAATATGTTATTGCAAACAATGTAGGCTATGCTGCCTACCTTTAGGGGGCAGTATTCACACCAATCAGGTACAATGCATGTTGTCTACCTGTAGAGGACAGTATTCACACCAATCAGCGAGCGCACTGGATCAAAAGGACACTTACCTGGAAACAAAAATAAACAACGGTCATTAAGACACATACATACATTCCTAATCACGTTCCCTTACGGGGTAGGCAAGAAACTGTACATAAAGCTAAAAAAACAACTCCTTACTTAATTCATCCTCACTAACTTTCTCCACACTTCCATATACTTTCATACTACCTTCGCTTGAACAAAATTCATACACCGAGTCATACGTTTTCTTTTATTCTTAAAACTCTTATTAATGTTCCTCTTTTTCACACATTCATCTACAACATTTAGCCACGTCTTACATGGCCTATCCTTTTGATCCACACACTCTACCTTCATATAATGGCCTCGTCACTCGATTCACAATCATCCTCTCAACATACCCAAACCAACGTAAGACACTTCTTTCAACAAATTGACTTATTGGATTCCCTCTCCAACCACAGCCCTTCACCTTGCTCGTGTGTTTCTCCTGACAAACCCACGCTTCACATCCTTGAAACAATGTTGGCGTTAACACACTTCTATATACCTACTATATAATTTTATATACTCAGTATGAGGTTTATTTAATATATATATATATAATATTGTTCAGTGTGATCCAACCTTTCATGATTCGTGTGCTAATATGCACCCGCAATAGCTTTGAGAGAGGATGGTGAAGCCATAGTTATGAGTCTAATGTATAAAACTACTCCATAGTGCACAGAGCTGAATTTATAGCCTCGCCCTCAATTTCACAGGCCAACACAGTATCTTGTAAGCCCAACGCCGTGGACCGCAAAGTAGCAGAGTGGATGACAGCCACAAATCTACGTCAATTAACAAAGAATAGAAATATTTTTATTTGGTTATTATAAGTGCACTTTCTAAATACACCGGTTTTATCTTCAGCTATTTTCAAAACTAACTACAGATAGATTCCGATAAGAACAAACATTTTGAAAATATCAGCATATTACTTAAGGTCAACATCTAAGCTATATTTTAAGTAACGATATTATCCATTGAAAGTGACAGCTGTAAATCACATGACTTGATGTATACATATATTTTTGTCCCTGCATCTCACTTCTCGTTCGGACTATACGCATATCCACTAATTACTTTAATGTGCCTGAGATGAGAGAGGTTGGATTTAGATAAAGTGTAGCCGCACTTGAATGGAAAAAGATTGGGAAACTATTTAAGGAAAAAACTTTATAATACCTGACATGGATTCGAACTCCCGATCCCCCCGTGATATGCAGTGTAGTCTATTGTAAGAATGATGCCTTAGAGATTAAAAAAAAAGCAAAGTTTTGATATAAAAAGCTGGAAAAAATAGTGCCCTTAAGCCTCGTCCCCCTACATTCCCATCTTAAGTGCTATCCGTGGGTTGAGAAGGGCTCTTAAATGGACTGCTCCCCTTTAGCAAGCCACCAAACCGCAAATCAGGTCGAGAGAGCTACGACACTCGTGTGTTTTCAGCTCACCGCGGTCGCCGGGACATTGTCGCATGGCTGAAACTATGTCAAGAGGTGGCGAGGGTGTTGTCCCATGTATTACCTTGTGCTAACAAGGTTGCCGTACCACTTACCCGAGTAACATGCAGTAGCGTCATCCGACACCTTTCTCGGATTAAGACAGTACAACCTCATACAACACTGTGTGAGGGATGGTGTGGTACAGCAACACCGTAATAGCTCACACACGTGGAGTAGCTCTTTCCTCAGCCTCATACAACAATGCTCTCTCTCTTTCTTTTGAACGCAACGTGAGATGGAAGGAGACAAAGTTTTCAAAGCAAACAATTATTTTTTCAGCAAAATAAATAAAATATTGAAAATATCAAAAGTTGTCATTAAATTCCAGGACAGCCTCGACAGATATTCAAGAACTGTTGAGATCACCATGTGAAGAAAGTTAAATTCTATGTCAAAACTGGAAAAGTATTTTATATATTGTTCCTAAAAATTGTTTTGCTATAAGAACTGCCAAAACATTGCACTTTTCTCGCGTTCCCTAAATCTCCACCAAAAGAACTATGGATCTCTTAATGTACTTTAGCACATGAATATACCCACCATTTACACTAGAAGGCAGCAAGCCTACCTTAATGGTTTATAAAGTAGGGCCATAATGGGTCTTTTTAGCACCGCGCCTGACTATCCGTTCGGACTCATAATCTTAACAGTCAAGGTAAGTTTGCTATACTCCATTTGTCCCAATACATTTTTGATTGAATGTTTTCTAGCTCTCCTCCGAAAATGTGGGTACATTTCCTCTTGAGTTTTCCTTCCTAATCCCTAACCCATTAGCGTCAACATGTGTAGAGCGTGGACATTAAGGAACGCCTCTATGCCTTTAGTCTGACACCTACATATGGGGTCAGGAGGTCAATATCTGGGGAACAAACACCTGTCAAGGATCCTACAACCCAACATGACCAACACCACCTAGAGAGAAGGCCTGCTCTCAATGCTGTTACGTCACAAGTATGCGGCCCCGCCACCTAGAGAGAAGGCCTGCTCTCACTGCTGTTACGTCACAAGTCTGCGGTCCCACCACCTAGAGAGAAGGCCTGCTCTACACTGCTGTTAGGTCACAAGTCTGCGGTCCCACCACCTAGAGAGAAGGCCTGCTCTCACTGCTGTGACGTCAGAAGTCTGCGGCCATTCAGGTTCCTTATGCTTCAATCAAATGTTATTTTCTGTATTTAATGTTGGGGACTTTTATGTTAAATATTACCTGTTTAAGTATAATAAATTATTTATTTAGCTAACAACTAAGCTGAAGATAAATTATATGAAAACGTACATTTCCTGGACAAACATATTTACACGACGCTATATTGTTAGTGTACCTTATTCAGTAAGTATTTTTAATTAAGTATATTTCTAAGAAATTACCGAGGAACAAATATTATTTTGATGAGCTTTATTTTGTGCGCAAATATTTTTAACTTTTTTATTTTTATTATTGAACCAATCTTGCTGAAATTATTATTATTATTTTACAAATAAGTATTACATCATATTAGCTTGATATACTTTACAAAGGTCATATATATTATGTAGGACTTACCTGTACACAAAAGTTTACAATCACATATTTATAAGCTGGGCACATTCTTTGCATGTGTTGGATAATCAAATATTCAACGTGTTATTAAAATATAATTTAGTTAACTTATAATGTTAGATAGGGGTTTGTTTAAAATGCAATCACGTTAGTTATAAATTAAAGAAGTACCGCTATACTTTGATTTTTTAATAGTAAATTCTATAAACACAACAAAGATTCCAAATCTAATAATATTTGCTAAAATCATTCTGAGGCAACAGTCCTTCGCTTTTGATTAATTCCACATTCATATTAAAATTATTATGAAAACTTATTTACCATTTTGTTATAAAATAAAACCTTAATGAACCTTTATTTGTATTTAGTCTTATGACTTATTAAAATCATTTCTGGAAGATTTGAATGAAGAATTTAACTACAGGCATGGTTTGAAACTAAACATTTATTTTATCTTAACATATTATATTTGGGGTAAGCTTTTTAGAAAAACTAGCAATCAGATTTAAAAATATAAATGAATTGTTATTTTGTTGTGGTTATAAATATGAATTTAGACATAGCCTTGAATATGATTTTACAATACATCTTACTGCCCATCCACGGCTATTCGCATTTATTTACACTTTTATCGGCGCCGTTAGGCATGCAGTTTAAATGTCATGCGCATTTAATCTGGTTTGCCAATGACAGGGAGGTTGGGACTCGTATCCCAGCTGGATGTATTGAGGGTAGCTTTTCTTAAATGATTTCCCACTCTCTCTCCATTCACATTTGGGTACATTTAATCTAAATTTTACTTTCGTCATCCTTATTATATTATCGTGATAAATGTGCGTGTAGCCCTAACGAGTTTTAAGAGGTAGTGAAAAAAGTGAATTTTTAAATAGGTCAGTGTAAAATGTGCCCACATATGCACTAAGGGAGAGTGGGTAGCCAATGAGGTAACTACTCTCTCATACATCTGGTAGTGTTTAAACTTCGACCTTCTCACTAATGGTCAACCAGGCTAGACGAGTTTGAAATTTAGTCGGCGTGAGCACCGATGCAGCTATGATATTTTTAATAGGCCTACAATTAATTTAATTTAGCTTTAATTTGTCAATTTGTAAATGAAAGGGAGCACCGCTTCATTCAATTAGTAATATCTAGTTTTATATTAAGAAGTTTAGAAGATTTACTTAAAGATTACAATTTTGGAGTTCATAAAATGTTTTAAATCACATCAGTTTTATGTAAAAAAAACTAAAACAAATCCTATATTAAATATATGTAGTAATTATTTACTTTATAAATTCAAAATGTTACAAATTTATTAGGCTGGTAAAAACTTTAATAGGAATAGCTGTCAAGCCTTTATAATTTTCCTAAAACTATTAAATTAAGATTTCAATACAATGGATTTAAATTGTGTATAAACGTCAAGTCTATAAAAACTAGCATTCAATAAAATTAATATTTTCATATGGCCTACCCTTGAATGTATAGTGGGCTGAAAATCTTTTCTTGGGATTGAATTCAACAATTTATTCTTAATATTGTAATTATTTGGAAAACCAAACACGTGGACCTTAGGTTTATTTTTATAGTTTCCCCGGCAATTCGGTACACAACACTTACTAACCATTATTAAATATAAATAAATTCAGTATTAAAACACATAACCGAATAAGAATACACACACAAAGAAAACATTTTTAAAATGAACTTGAAAATGTACATAAAACATTTCAAAACATATTTCACACTAGATACACAATCCAGATAAACCACAATATAAAACGCACAACACATTCGAGTTTGATCAAAATAAATCTTAATCATTTTAAGCGTTAAACACATTTGTAATGTGTTCGCAATGAACCATAGTACCTGAATAATTAACGAATAAACTATAAAAACATGCTAGTCCGTACTCATCCTGAATTACACGCTATTAATTTAGCCGTTAAACTGAATACTTGTGAGAGGAAAGAAAGGAATTCCTGTCGAGACAGGTGGCCGCTAGTCCATGACGTCACGCTGTTCACAAACACTAGCGAGCAGGCCTTATCTTTAGGTGGTGTTGACATGACTGTGTCCTCCGAGCGTAGCTAAGCACGTAGCGCGCGCAGTGGCCAATTTACACCCGGGACAGGTATATCCCAATTTTCTTACAAATGAGTATATTTGATAGCTATAAAAAGTTAGTAGATCTACTTTACGTAATCATACGTCAAGCCATGTAATATGCAGCTGACACTTTTGATATATATTATCAATATCTATAAAATTATACTAATATACTGTAGTATTATCAAAGTTGACCACAAAACAATGTCTTTTTTTCTTTTCTTTTCTAAAAGGTGTCCCATATGTTTCTTCGTAAGAAAGTCAAGGCATGCCTTTCAGGGTAAACGGAGTGTACAGCCTAATTATCTCTAAAAGAAAGATACTTTTTGTTTGTTGGCGTGACACTTTCATCTCTGTTGTGTACATTCTCTCTTTATCATTCATAGCTGTGGAATGTCTATTTATTTGTTTAATGTTATACGTGCCAGGTTGGTTGACACTGTTGCCTACCCGTCAGGGAGCATAAGGCAAGATAGGATCCCCTACGTTGGCGTATTTCTTTTATTTGGCGAGTTTTCAAAATGGTACAACAAAATCGTAAGTACTTTCTCAAAATAGTTTGGGATTAAAGTTTAAAAAATGAGTAATAAGTAAACTCTACTCAAACTGATTTATTTTAGAAAAACAAAAATATTATATTCTAATTTATCATGCAAAACACTCCCCTGATAACTCATTTTGAACAGAAAAAAGGAGGAACTGCTTTCGAAAATAAATGAGATTTTCAAAAATTAGTCATTAATAAAATAGGTACCGTTAAACAAAATCTACCCCCCCAAAAATTAGCATAGTCTATACAATGTTATTTGTAATGTCAAGCATTCCCCCAATATCAATCATTTTAAATAAAATCAATAACGACCTTTTGCAACATTTTTAAATTTTCTAAAATGCGACATCAATGAACAGCCCTTACTTAATTTGAAAGCTAATATCAAAATAAAAATTAGTTAGGACCGTATTTATCAAACAATTTTGACTGTATCCCCAGGTACAGAGCGACAGACAGACATACAGAATAGTAATAAACCATTGTTTAGTGTTGAGAGGCACATATAACTTCAAGATTCATCATAATCCCAAGGTTGAAAATTGTTCATTACTACAATACTTTATATGTTACAGTAAGAAAAAAATACACTTAGGCCTACTCGTAAAATAAATAGAAAAGTACAACATGGCAAACATTAATTTTGGTAAAGCTAGTTTGTTTACTGCTAACTATTTCAAGAACAATATTTTATTCTTCCAAGAAAACCTGTATCTATGCCATTTTTTAATTAATAAGAGTGTGATGAAAATGAATCACTGATTTGTTTTTTGTGAATTATATTATGAACAATATTAAAAAAACTACGCGTCACTTAATGATAACGTGTACACGAGAATAATAGTGATAAGGGGTTCACTATTAACTCAATGTCAGGATTTTCAAGTATTAAGGCGTTAGAAAAGTCGAGAAGAAATTCATAAACGTCAGAAACCAAGTGGAACGTTCTTGGGTGAAGCTGTCCGTAAATAGGAGAACAAACAAGGCAGAAGGAAAATACAAATTGCAATACAATTTGTGTTGTGAGCCCCCTATTAAAATACATAATTCTATTCCCAAATATCCATTCCACGCTCCTATACCAGTGTGTTGTGACCCTTCCTATTAAATGACATCATTATATTCCCAAATATCCATTTTACGCTCCTATACCAATGTGTTGTGACCCTCCTATTAAAAGACATAATTCTATTCCCAAAGATCCATTCTACGCTCCTATACCAGTGTGTTGTGACTATTAAATGACATCATTCTATTCCCAAAGATCCATTCCACGCTCCTATACCAGTGTGTTGTGATCCTCCTATTAAATGACATCATTCTATTCCCAAAGATCCATTCCACGCTCCTATACCAGTGTGTTGTGACCCTCCTATTAAAAGACATAATTCTATTCCCAAAGATCCATTCTACGCTCATATACCAGTGTGTTGTGACTTATATGACATCATTCTATTCCCAAAGATCCATTCCACACTCCTATAACAGTGTGTTGTGACCCTCCTATTATATGACATCATTCTATTCACAAAGATCCATTCTACGCTCCTATACCAGTGTGTTGTGACTATTAAATGACATCATTCTATTACCCAAAGATCCATTCTACGCTCCTATAACAGTGTGTTGTGACCCTCCTATTATATGACATCATTCTATTCCCAAAGATCCACTCCACACTCCTATAACAGTATGTTGTGACCCTCCTATTAAATAACATCATTCTATTCCCAAAGATCCATTCTACACTCCTATAACAGTGTGTTGTGGTTATTATATGACATCATTCTATTCCCAAAGATCCATTCCTATAACAGTGTGTTGTGACTATTAAATTACATCATTCTATTCACAAAGATCCATTCTACACTCCTATTAAATAACAACATTCTATTCACAAAGATCCATTCTACGCTCCTATACCAGTCTGTTGTGACCCTCCTATTAAATGACATCATTCTATTCCCAAAGATCCATTCTACACTCCTATTAAATAACAACATTCTATTCACAAAGATCCATTCTACGCTCCTATACCAGTCTGTTGTGACCCTCCTATTAAATGACATCATTCTATTCCCAAAGATCCATTCTACACTCCTATTAAATAACAACATTCTATTCACAAAGATCCATTCTACGCTCCTATACCAGTCTGTTGTGACCCTCCTATTAAAAGACATAATTCTATTCACAAAGATCCATTTTACGCTCCTATACCAGTTACCTTTCGTTTCCTGTGCATTTAGCTCTTAATGATCAACATAAATATGTGGATTGTCGTACACTTTAGGGGGAAAATATCAACTTTTAAATTATGTTTACAAGTCTATAGATATATAGAGTCATAGAAAACAGTTTTGTGTTCATTCCATTAAATAACAAACTAGAGTACTGTTAAAGGTTTTGTCAATAATTAACCTAAGTGCAACATCTGATTGGCGATATCTCGCTACATAGGTAGCGTCCACTTGCGTGTTTCTAAGAACTCTTAAAAATAAATGAAGCGGTGAATCATGCACCACACAGAATTTCTCCCACTTTTATTTTAAAATATGCATTTACTAAAAACTCGTGAGATTTGTGAAACGAAATAATAAGAGAAATGATGAAAATTGGAAAATTTCCTCCGTGTAAAACACCCTTAAAGTCATTTTCATGAGAAAATAAGAGTTCCCAACTTGTTTGTATTGACAAACAGTGGTTAAATATAAAATATAATCTAAATTGTTATATTTAACTTCGAGATAATCGATTTTTTCTCTCTCTTTTTGCCCTTCAGTAAACTACCTTTAATTTTAAGGATAGGTACCGTATCTAATTCCAAAAACCCCTCGAGGGGGACCTTATGAAAACCCTAGATACCAAGTTTAAGCCAAATTGGTAAAATAGTTTCGGCTCTAGCCCGAGGGACAGATAGACAGGCGGCGTTGCAAAAACAACTTTTTTTGTTTCAAGGGGTCATAAAACGTCGACATTTACCAAAATCCCGAAGTTCGATTTTTTTTTACTATCACAATACTTTCTCCCCGAGGTGAAGAGAGAAAGTAAAAAGAGGTTTTCAAAGAATTGTGAAATACGATCAAACCTCGACCTCATCCAACATAGGCAGACTGTACCACCTTATTCGGCGACATTCATATGTAGCTTTTTTTTTTTTTCAGGAAGAGG